>JAJDFG010000498.1:5000-157608 GCA_021039105.1 Scomber colias
TCGCTAACTAGACTATTAGATGCAGTGTTAATGGTTAGGGATAGGGTTTCAATCCAACATTTGTTCAAATACTGAATATGAATTGTACTGTGGCTAACAGTGATGTCAATTGTATGCTAATAGACGCTAGCATTACGGGTCCCAACGAGGGGAGCAAAATTCAGGTTTCAAATTTATGAGTTATAGAGTTGATATTTCAAGTCATTTTTTTGTTCAAACAGAATTATGATGAATTTAGGAGTTAAAATTACATCTGTAGACCCTTTAGAAAGGCTGGAACCCAATCAGGGTCCCCACGAGGTAGTAAAAACACGTATGTGTGTGTGGGAGAGTGTGAGTGTGGGAGTGTGTGTGTAATAAAGATACAGTCATTAGTTCACACGATCAAAAAATGTTCCCACGAACATCAAAACACAAACACGACAAACAAACAGGTTCTTCATCATCCTCACATACTGTGGTTTCGTTAGTTCACACCCTGTGAACTCTGATCTGGACCTGAGAACACGAGCCTGACTCTGATAACTGCTTTATCACGCTTATATAACGTTTCAATAAGCCTCACACACACTGATAAGACTTCAATTTCAGTTTTATTGACAATCCAGTCATGTTGGGTTTGACTATATCACTCGAGTATTTTCACTGAAAAGCTGAAATAATATACTGTATAATATCATAATATCGTTAAAAGGTAAATAACTCTGTCCCCAAACATAATAGGCTTAAAACTTTCCTTTTTGATAAAGCTTATAGTTAGGGCTCGTAGAGCTCTTAGCTTATACTGCTATAGGCTTAGAGTGCCGGGGGACTCCCATGATGCACTGAGCTCCTCTCTCCTCCTCCCTCTCTCTCTCTATCCATCCATCTATATCCATTAACATTCATGTTCTATTAATGCATTCAATAAGCTAAACTTCTTCCCCGGAGTTGTCTGTGCTTTCTGGTCTTACAGGTAATCTGGGCCTGTAGACGTCCGGATGACGGATTCCAGTCCCAGACCTCCTAGCTTCATTGTGCTTCTCTCCTCTATCCTTCCTTTCTCTCCTCTCTACCCCAACCGGTCGAGGCAGATGTTCTCCCACTCTGAGTCTGGTTCTGAGGTTTCTTCCTGTTAAAAGTTTTCTTTTAACAGTTTCTTGCCACTGTTGCTCATGTGGGAATGTTGGGTCTCTTTAAAGTTAAAACCTGAAGAGTTCGGGTTTTAATAGCGCCAAATCACTTTGTTGTGATTTGGCGCTATAAATAAATAAAGATTGATTGATTGATTCAACCATAATAGCAGTCTGTGTTTTTACCATAGACTATATAAAAGAAATGGACGTAACATCCGTGACGTCACCATTGGTTTGTGGACTGCTGCTCGGAAGCCAATAGTTTCGAATCTAGGCAGCGCCATCTTGAAAATTTCAGGTGCATGTTGGGAAAAATAAAAAACACGGATTCTACTTATATGGGCATGAGGCGGAGCCATGGGCGGAGCAGGGAGGTGCTATGGTTACGAGGGCTGGATCTCGAGGACATTGGGCCTCATCAACCTGTCAATCAGGACGTAGCCACGCCCTAATGCATACCCTGCTTTATCGTCACATATAAAATCAGGGAGGCCAAAATGTCCCAAATGAACATCATACTGCATTGAAGAAGGCTTTAAACTAGCGATTGAGACCATAAACACATTTTGAAAACGTTTACTGAGGTTAGAAATCAAGTGAGAAGTTGGTGAATTCTCCATTGACTTGTATAGAGACGGTCGCCCCCTGGTGGCCTTTTGATAGAATGCAGCTACAGTAATTAGTTCACACGATCAAAAAATGTTCCCACGCACATCAAAACACGAACGCGACAAACAGACAGGTTCATCCTCATCACATACTGAGTGTGTGTGAGTTTGAGTGTGTGTGTGTGCGTTTTTCTATCCTGGTGGGGACCTAACCCTAACCTTACATATTACTAGCCTGTGGGGACTAGGGATGTCACGATTACAGATTTTCTTGGTACGATTATTGTGAGAGAAATAATCACGATATTACGATTGTCACGATTATTTTTGCATTAATTAATTTCACACTACCATGAATAAGTAAAATCACATGAAAACTCCTCATAGTTCTTGAATTAATTTATAGGGGGCTATAAAAGGGATTGTTTGTATTCTGTATTCTGAATACACCAATTTAAACTGTAACTATAACGGAATACAGTTACTCGTATTTTGTATTTTAAATACGTAACGCCGTTACATGTAATCCGTTACTCCTCAACCCTTCTTATACAGGCCATTGCACAGTGACACTGAAACTGTTTGACTTAATAGGAATCAACCTCACACTGTGTCAATCTATATGTATGGGTACGCTCCCCTATGAGACATGTTCAGCTTTACGTAACGTTACGTGAATGCGGCTTAACTTGTCCCGTTGCACTGTAGCCAAAACAATCCCACACGACTGGCTTCAAGCATTTATTCGGAGGGAATAGCTCTTCCTCTTCCATGCTTTACCTCCTGTGGGACTGGGACGCCTCCGTCTGCAACTCGCACGGACCGAAAACAAAGCAACACAAGCGGTGACACGCGGTTGTTGTCTCACTTTGTTTTCGTTCCGGGCGAGTTGCGCTGATGTACCAATATAGTTCCAGCATAATATTTTCCGGAATTTGACGGTATTTAGCACACGCTACGATTAACTAATCGTAAAGTTTAATACCGCAATTAATCGTGAAAACGGGTAATCGTGACATCCCTAGTGGGGACCGACTCCTGGTTTCCATGGGAACGAGCATTGGAATCAATAGCAAACAGCCTCCTGATAGGCCTGGTCCCCACAAGGTTGGTTTTCCTGACTGTGTGTGAACCCCAGAGGTCACACACAGTACTGTAGTGCACGGATTTCGGAATGCAGCTCTAAGTTACTTCCACGTTGGCCTATTATATTATCATTATATCAGTGGTATAAACTGATCTTTAAATGACAATAATATTGTTTATGGTGATAATTTCTGAGACAATATATTGTCCAATAAAAGTATCGTTACAGGTTTAGCTTCTACTTGATCGATACTCACGTCTGTTCCATATTTGGACAGCGCAGTGTTCGCCTGCTGCCGGATCTTCTCTCTGTACATCTGAGCGGCGCGGCTGTTGTACTTGGCGTTGGTGTCGTTTGTAGAGCAGCCGTGCTGACGGAAGAACGCCGTCTTTACACAGGAAGTAGAAAAAAGAGGGAAGGTATTGTGTTATGATTAGAAAACAGAAGAGATGATCGTAACCTTAACACCTGAAAGAAATATTGTTTTATATTGAGAGTGAGTTGTGACTTACAGCGTTGGCGTTTCCTCCGACCTGCATACATCTGAGCTGGAACCAGTTCCAGTTGGAGTCTAACTCAGTCGATCTGAAGAGGAGGAAGGAAAGAAAAGAGGAAGGTCAGCACAGATTAACCTGATCACATGGCTCCAATGCTCAAAAACTCTACTGCTCATCTCATTAGTCTACTTTATTTTATGTTATAGATAGATACTAGTTAATTTAACTCTATAGTAACTCAACTTTATTATCTTCTTTAAAGATTGACGGATTTTCATAACTAAACAAGGCAAAAAGGGGAAGCAGGGGACTCTTATTTTGAAAGGCCATCCTTTTTTGTACTATTGTATGCTATTATAAGCGAGCTCTCCTGTCTTACACACTTTTAGACAGACAGACAGATAGATAGACAGACAGAGCTGTCTGTGTCTACCAGAGAGTAAAAAAAGCAGTTTATAAATCATCCAGAAAGCCGTCACATTAAAGATCCAACACATGAACATGAGAGCTGACAGTGTGTTACATAACAGGAAGTCGTGACTCTGTTCACAGCGGATATGAGAACAGGACACATCCAGCAGGAAAAAACACACATTAAGTCCTCTAACTTGAACGTGCAGCCGATTAAACATCACTATGGCAACCGCTGATAAACCAGACACACAGACTATTAATGCATTCAATAAGCTAAACATCTTCCCCATTTAAACTGTAGACTGTAGACGTCAGGATGACAGATTCCTGCCCCGCAGCTTCTAGCGTCAATGCCTATTTTCATTGTGCTTCTCTCTCCTCTCCTTCCTCTCTCTCCTCTCTACCCCGACCGGTCGAGGCAGATGTTCTCCCACTTTGAGCCCGGTTGGGTCACTTTAAAATTAAAACCTGAATAGTTCAGTTTAGAACCTGCTCTATGTGTGAAGAGCCTTGAGATGAGTTTGTTGTGATTTGCCGCTATATAAATAAAGATTGATTGATTGACAACCTGCTTCACTTACATCAGTGGAAATATCTAGCGTTCCTGGAGAGTTATGTCAACAGTGTTTGCATTGTTGCTCCAGTCTGTATGGTATGTAACGTACGTGTGTGACAGATATAGCTTTACATCTCCGCACACATCACAAAGAAGGAGACTTAACCATGAAAAGGTTGGGTGGTTGGGTGGGTGGTTGGTTGGTTGGGTGGTTGGGTGGTCGGTTTGGTGGTTGGGTGGTCGGTTGGGTGGTAGGTTGGGTGGTTGGTTGGTAGGGTGGGTGGTTGGTTGGTAGGGTTGTTGGGTGGTTGGGTGGTTGGGTGATAGGTTGGTAGGTTGGTAGGGTGCTTGGTTGGGTGGGTGGGTGGTAGGTTGGTTGGTAGGTTGGGTGGTTGGTTGGTAGGGTGGGTGGTTGGTTGGTAGGGTGGTTGGGTGGTTGGGTGATAGGTTGGTAGGTTGGTAGGGTGCTTGGTTGGGTGGGTGGGTGGTAGGGTAGTAAGGTGGGTGGTTGGTAGGTTGGTTGGTTGGTAGGTAGAGTCCTCTAACTTGAACCTGCAGCCGGTTAGGGACTGTAGACGTCCAGATGACAGATTCCTGCCCCGGAGCTTCTAGCGTCAATGCCTATTTTCATTGTGCTTCTCTCTCCTCTATCCTTCCTCTCTCTCTCATCTCTCCTCTCTACCCCGACCGGTCGAGGCAGATGTTCTCCCACTTTGAGCCCGGTTGGGTCACTTTAAAATTAAAACCTGAATAGTTCAGTTTAGAACCTGCTCTATGTGTGAAGAGCCTTGAGATGAGTTTGTTGTGATTTGACGCTATATAAATAAAGATTGATTGATTGATTGACAACCTGCTTCACTTACATCACCGGAGTGGAAATATCTTACGTTCCTGGAGAGTTATGTCAACAACGTTTGCATTGTGGACTAGACAGCCTCAGTCTGTAAGGTATGTAACATACGTGTGTGACAGATATAGCTTTACCTCTCCGCACGCATCACAAAGAAGGAGACTTAACCATGAAAAGGTTGGGTGGGTGGTTGGGTGGTAGGTAGGTAGGGTGGTAGGTAGGTAGGGTGGTTGGGTGGTAGGTTGGTAGGTTGGGTGCTTGGTTGGGTGGGTGCTTGGGTGGTTGGTTGGAAGGGTGGTTGGGTGGTAGAATGGTTGGTTGGGTGGTCGGGTGGTAGGGTAGTAAGGTGGGTGGTTGGGTTGTTGGGTGGGAGGTTGGGTGGGTGGGTGGTAGGTTGGGTGCTTGGGTGGGTGGGTGGTAGTTTGGGTGCTTGGGTGGGTGGTAGGGTGGTTGGTTGGAAGGGTGGTAGGGTGGTAGGTTGGGTGCTTGGGTGGTTGGTTGGAAGGGTGGTTGGTTGGTAGAATGGTTGGTTGGGTGGTAGGGTAGTAAGGTGGGTGGTTGGGTGGTAGGGTAGTAAGGTGGGTGGTTGGGTGGTTGGGTGGTAGGGTAGTAAGGTGGGTGGTTGGGTGGTAGGGTAGTAAGGTGGGTGGTTGGGTGGTAGGGTAGTAAGGTGGGTGGTTGGTTGGTAGGGTGGTAAGGTAGTAAGGTGGGTGGTTGGTTGGTAGGGTGGTAGGGTAGTAAGGTGGGTGGTTGGGTGGTAGGGTAGTAAGGTGGGTGGTTGGGTGGTAGGGTAGTAAGGTGGGTGGTTGGGTGGTAGGTTGGTTGGGTGGTAGGTTGGAAGGGTGGTTGGGTGGTAGAATGGTTGGTTGGGTGGTAGGGTAGTAAGGTGGGTGGTTGGTAGGTTGGGTGGTTGGGTAGTAAGGTGGGTGGTTGGTAGGTTGGGTGGTTGGGTAGTAAGGTGGGTGGTTGGGTGGTAGGGTAGTAAGGTGGGTGGTTGGGTGGTAGGTTGGTTGGGTGGTAGGTTGGAAGGGTGGTTGGGTGGTAGGGTAGTAGGGTAGTAAGGTGGGTGGTTGGTAGGTTGGGTGGTTGGGTGGTTGGTTGGGTGGTAGGGTAGTAAGGTGGGTGGTTGGGTGGTAGGTTGGAAGGGTGGTTGGGTGGTAGAATGGTTGGTTGGGTGGTAGGGTAGTAAGGTGGGTGGTTGGTTGGTAGGGTGGTAGGGTGGTAGGGTGGTTGGTTGGTTGGTTGGTAGGTAGAGTCCTCTAACTTGAACCTGCAGCCGGTTAGGGACTGTAGACGTCCAGATGACAGATTCCTGCCCCGGAGCTTCTAGCGTCAATGTCTATTTTCATTGTGCCTCTCTCTCCTCTCTACCCCGACCGGTCGAGGCAGATGTTCTCCCACTCTGAGCCTGGTTGGGTCACTTTAAAATTAAAACGTGAATAGTTCAGTTTAGAACCTGCTCTATGTGTGAAGAGCCTTGAGACTTGTTGTGATTTGCCGCTATATAAATAAAGATTGATTGATTGATTGACAACCGAACCTCCTCCTGCTTCACTTACATCAGTGGAAATATCTTACGTTCCTGGAGAGTTATGTCAACAGCGTTTGCATTGTTGCTCCAGTGTGTATGGTATGTAACGTACGTGTGTGACAGATATAGCTTTACATCTCCGCACGCGTCACAAAGAAGGAGACTTAACCATGAAAACACCTCCGTTAACACAGAACACTCCTCATCTGGAGATTAACTTCAACATAATTAAACTCGTTGTGTTCTTTTATTTACACTAAGTCTCTAATTGACTGCTATAATAAGTTATTGTCACATTATATTGTTAATAAATGATGTAATGTAGACAGTAAGGCCTTAGTGTGGTACAAAGAATAAAATATTGTCATTATATAATGTATGAGGCAAAGTTACAAAGGCATCTCTGCAGTACATTTGGTTAAAAAGGAAAGAATAAAAGAATAAATAAATGAGTAATTCAATGGAGAAACTATAATATATATACTATAATACAAATGGCATCTGAGCTAAAACAGGGGTTCTGCAGGTTTGAACAAGTTAAATTTAAGACTTTTTAAGATTATTATGAATTTAATTTAAGATCTACGCCAAGTATGAAAAAGTGAGGAAAGACCCAGAATGACTTTCAAAATAAAATGTTGTCACAACTTCACTCAGTAATTTAACAAAAACAAAACAAAAAAAGGCAACGAAAAAGCAGTAAATGAACTTACATATTTAAGACCTAAATAACTGTATTTCTTTTTACTTCCTTCCTTCCTTCCTATGATCTAAGTTCAGCTGTTAGGGTAAGTGTTCCTACCTTCCTTCCTTCCTATGATCTAAGTTCAGTTGTTAGGGTAAGTGTTCCTTCCTTCCTTCATTCCTAGTCTTAGTATGCAACATATGGACGTATTTAAGACTTTTAAGACTTTATAAGACCCTGCAGAAACACTATAAAAAGAACCAAAAAATAAGATTGAGAACCGAATCATGACTTTAAAATAGAAAATTAAATTGAATTGAGGATTTGGAATATCTTGACACCCCTAATGGATAAGTATATAGATAGAAACATCAGATGTGAGCATGTTAAAAGCAGTTTATAAAAGCCGTCACATTAAGATCCAACACATGAATATAAAGGCTGACAGTTTGTTACATAACAGGAAGTCGTGACTCTGTCCACAGCGGATATGAGGAGACCAAGTTGGTGATTTATGTGATTTAAAACATTGTGAACATTTTTAACTGAACAGCTGCTTTGTTCAGGTTCACGTGTTATTTTTTTATGGAGGTTTTAAAAGGAGGAGCGTCTCATCAGAAAGCAGCTTTTAGGCATTTTTATGACGTTACTCCTGCAGGCAGAGGGTCAGAAGAGAGAGATGAACTGCTTCTTGTCTACGGTGGCTCTAAGGTGACATTATTATAACTCTATGATATAAGAGTTTCATCTTTTACTGAGTTTAAAAAGGGTGTGTTCACTTATGTACATTAATATCTGCTTTTGTACTGAATTGTTATTGTCAATAAAGTTTTATTGATGGAAAAAAGGATGGTTTACTTATATCCACAAAGCAAAAATATATATAAAAAAAAAAACAACCCCATCAATTAATATCTATTTATCTTAATCTTTATAACTGAAATAAACTATTATTATGAGTCTTTATATTGTATAAACTCAACTCAACTTTATTTATAAAGCACTTTAAAACAACCACAGCTGAAACAAAGTGCTGAACATAAACAGATAAAACAGCACAGAGACATAAAACAATTAACAGGAAATAAATACTAAATAATAATTGTTAAAAAAAATTATTGAGAAAAGAGAATTTAAAAAAAGGTGCAAACTGTAGCAATGCTTGATGTAACAGTGAGTGTGTGTGTGTGTGTGTGTGTGTGTGTGTGTGTGTGTGTGTGTGTGTGTGTGTGTGTGTGACAATTATAACAGACGATGAGAAAGTCTTATATCAACTACTTCTTCAATCCTTAAATCCACTTCACCAAATCTATTGTTCTCCTCCTCCTTATTATTATTTTTTTAATAAACGTCAAATAACAGCAGGTGGAAGCTTTTTGATGTGTGTGTGTGTGTGTGTGTGTGTGTGTGTGTGTGTATGATGGAGCTGTGTGTGTGTGTGTGTGTGTGTATGATGGAGCTTTCTTGATCTTCTCTTACCTGATGAAGCTGAGGTGAACGCCCAGGGAGCGGTGGATGCCGGAGCAGTCGATGCACAGGAACACGCCATAAGGGATACTCGCCCAGCTCGGGTTCTTGGCAGCGCAGTCGAAACACACCTGCAGAAAAAAAGAAAAAAAAAAATTTAAACAACAACAACACAACAGATGTAAAAGCTGCCGGCCGACATCGGAATGATAATTACACAACAAGACAATTACAAAATAAAAGCGCCACCGCAATGACACTTTCCCACGCTGAGACAAAAACATCCGAAACAATCAAGAAGCAGCTGATTCATGATTCATCTTCCGATCTTCCGTCATCAGAGGAATCGATTCATCGCCGAAACTCTGACCGAGACGCTTCATCTGAATATGAAGAAGCTGGTTTAATAATTTGCATAAAGCCAGAAGTCAGTCAGTCAGCAGCAGCGGCCGTGAATAACTCAGCAGGAATGTAGAAAATGTGGAAACAAACAAAAGCTGAATACAAAACATAATTATACAGATAACACAATGAAGGTTTAAGATTAAAAAAAAAGGTCAAACTATCTTATTTCACTCAGTATAATAGAGATGTGCTTTTCAGTTTGTACCAATACAGCAATGTAAAAATACTAATATAAAAAGTCCTGCATTAGAAATCCTACCACAATAAAAGTACTGCAGTATTATAGTGATGTAGTATGCAGTATTACAGTAAAAGTACTGCAGTATTATGAGTGATGTAGTATGCAGTATTACAGTAAAAGTACTGCAGTATTATGAGTGATGTAGTATGCAGTATTACAGTAAAAGTACTGCAGTATTATAGTGATGTAGTATGCAGTATTACAGTAAAAGTACTGCAGTATTATGAGTGATGTAGTATGCAGTATTACAGTAAAAGTACTGCAGTATTATAGTGATGTAGTATGCAGTATTACAGTAAAAGTACTGCAGTATTATAGTGATGTAGTATGCAGTATTACAGTAAAAGTACTGCAGTATTATAGTGATGTAGTATGCAGTATTACAGTAAAAGTACTGCAGTATTATAGTGATGTAGTATGCAGTATTACAGTAAAAGTACTGCAGTATTATAGTGATGTAGTACGCAGTATTACAGTAAGAGTACTGCAGTATTATGAGTGATGTAGTATGCAGTATTACAGTAAAAGTACCAGGGTTTCCCACAGCACTTTACAGCTAAGGCGGCCGCCTAAGCAACACACGCCTGCCGCCTTAACTAACGTCTTCAAAAAAAAGAAAATAAATAAATAAATAAAATAAATAAATCCAACCAACGTCTGCAACGGGCCGGAACCGCTGTGTCCGACTGTCTGACTTCGACCCTGAACACACCTGTAGCTCTCTGTACCTCCCGCTAGCATAACACAGACACGCTAACAGTGATATTAAGTTTAAGGAAACAAACACAGACCGCTGGTTAAAACATAAATCTACATCATCTGAGGCAGAACCTGCTCAGAAAGAAACAGCGGAGCCCGAAAAACTAATGAAAACCGCGCCATGTGATGTCACCATTGACAACGTTAATCCTCAAACAGGTAACTGTGACGTTACTATAGTAACAAGTTTCAGGCTAACTGTAACGGCTAACTGTGACGTTACTATAGCAACAAGCTTCAGGCTAACCGGCTCAGAGTAAATTAACGGCTCCAACTAAACAGGTGATATTAGCGGCGCAATGTGTAAAATGCTTTGGTGCTGCGCGTTTTATCAGCTGATGTTACAAAACGTTAATTTGAAGTCACTCAGATGTTTCTCATCTAACAGACCTGAAGAGAGAGAGAGTGAGGCAGATTCAACAAAAACGTGACGCTAATGCTACTGAAGCTGAACTACTTAACGGTATAATACTAGCCTATATAACTTGTAATTACTATAAAATATAGTTCAGAGAATAAGTTAACTATATAAAATAGACTCACTGGCTTCCAATCTAATTTAATCCAATACAGCAGCTCTACTATAAATTCTACATTTATGAAGTTTATACATTTTTTGACAAGAAGGTGAAAATTCTGCTTTATGTTCATTATTGAGTGATTGTGGTGTATTAGGGTGCATTATATTGAATGGTGTTCCTAGTATTTTGTCCACTCCATTAACATACATGAGGAGGTACACCACCACTTGATATAACCTCAGTAATAAACAAAGTAGAATTATCACTTTTTTGACAATGTCAACAAAAACTGAAAATGTATAAACTCCAAAAAAGCAGAATTTATAGCAGAACTGTTGTATTGGATTTAATTATATTGTATTGCATGTGTTCCTAATGAAGTTGCAGGTGACTGTAGTTCAGAGAATAAAACTACTAAATAACAAATTACTATAATGTAGTTCAGAGAATACCTTAAATTGAAGGAAAGTGACAGAATACAATCTGCGGTAGTAGTAGGCTATCTGAAATTATTATGATAGGTGCAGATGTTTTATTGTCAAGGCTAGTTGTGTTTACCACTTACACATGGCATGGTCCCCACCACCTTAACTAACACATTTTCTGCGGGAAACCCTGAGTACTGCAGTATTATGAGTGATGTAGTATGCAGTATTACAGTAAAAGTACTGCAGTATTATGAGTGATGTAGTATGCAGTATTACAGTAAAAGTACTGCAGTATTATAGTGATGTAGTATGCAGTATTACAGTAAAAGTACTGCAGTATTATGAGTGATGTAGTATGCAGTATTACAGTAAAAGTACTGCAGTATTATAGTGATGTAGTATGCAGTATTACAGTAAAAGTACTGCAGTATTATGAGTGATGTAGTATGCAGTATTACAGTAAAAGTACTGCAGTATTATGAGTGATGTAGTATGCAGTATTACAGTAAAAGTACTGCAGTATTATGAGTGATGTAGTATGCAGTATTACAGTAAAAGTACTGCAGTATTATAGTGATGTAGTATGCAGTATTACAGTAAAAGTACTGCAGTATTATGAGTGATGTAGTATGCAGTATTACAGTAAAAGTACTGCAGTATTATGAGTGATGTAGTATGCAGTATTACAGTAAAAGTACTGCAGTATTATGAGTGATGTAGTATGCAGTATTACAGTAAAAGTACTGCAGTATTATGAGTGATGTAGTATGCAGTATTACAGCAAAAGTACTGCAGTATTATAGTGATGTAGTATGCAGTATTATAGTAAAAGTACTGCAGTATTATAGTGATGTAGTATGCAGTATTACAGTAAAAGTACTGCAGTATTATAGTGATGTAGTACGCAGTATTACAGTAAAAGTACTGCAGTATTATGAGTGATGTAGTATGCAGTATTACAGTAAAAGTACTGCAGTATTATAGTGATGTAGTATGCAGTATTACAGTAAAAGTACTGCAGTATTATAGTGGTGTAGTATGCAGTATTACAGTAAAAGTACTGCAGTATTATAGTGGTGTAGTATGCAGTATTACAGTAAAAGTACTGCAGTATTATGAGTGATGTAGTACGCAGTATTACAGTAAAAGTACTGCAGTATTATAGTGATGTAGTATGCAGTATTACAGTAAAAGTACTGCAGTATTATAGTGATGTTAAATAAATGTAGTGGAGTAGAAAGTACAAGTATCTCAAACTGCACTGCAGTAAAGTACAAGTACCTTCCTCCCTTTCCTCCTTCCCTCCTTCCTCCCTTTCCTCCTTCCTTCCTTCTTCATATGATCTAAGTTCAGCTGTTAGGGTAAGTGCTCCTTCCTTCCTTCCTCCCTCCCTCCCTTCCTTCTACCTCAAACTGTACTACAGTAAAGTACAAGTACCTCAAACTGTACTACTTGTGTTACTTCCTGCTGCTGCATACTTCAGAGTAAATCCTGAATCAGGTATTTAAATATCAGATGAACGTATTGATGAAATTAAACATTAGTCGCGGTCGTGATTCTGCAGGAATGAAGAAGGAGAGATTGAAAATGAGGAAGAAGAAGTGAAATTCTTTACACCCTTCGAGGTTTTCTTGAAGACTTCAGGAGGAAATAAATGGCGTCGGTGGAATTGACTGTGTGTGTTATATAAGAGGAAGAACCTGCTCATTATCTAAGTGGTCACATTTCCCCTCCCACAAACACAACTATGTATATATGACTGAGTAAATTACAGGGCTGGAGTTTGAATATTATTACTTATTAATAAGTTAATCTATTATCAATCATTTGGATCATTCGTTTATAGGAAAAAGAAACTAATTAACATTTCACTGGTGTTACTCAGATACTTTCCTTCATTAAAAGTACCAATACAGCAATGTAGAAATACTCTATAAAAGTCCTGCATTAGAAATCCTACCACAATAAAAGTACTACCACAATAAAAGTACTACCACAATAAAAGTACTACCACAATAAAAGTCCTGCATTAGAAATCCTATCACAATAAAAGTCCTGCATTAGAAATCCTACCACAATAAAAGTCCTGCATTAGAAATCCTACCACAATAAAAGTCCTGCATTAGAAATCCTACCACAATAAAAGTACTACCACAATAAAAGTACTACCACAATAAAAGTCCTGCATTAGAAATCCTACCACAATAAAACTACTACCACAATAAAAGTACTACCACAATAAAAGTCCTGCATTAGAAATCCTACCACAATAAAAGTACTACCACAATAAAAGTCCTGCATTAGAAATCCTACCACAATAAAAGTACTGCAGTATTATAGTGATGTAGTATGCAGCATTACAGTAAACGTACTTCAAACTGTACTCAGGGCCTGAAATTCATTTTTTAAAATAGGGGGAGTTCCCCCCTTCAATGCTTCATATAGGGGGGGATTTTACTTTGTTGGGGGGGCTATAGGTCGCACCTTGTCCTATTCTTACCACAGATTGTATTTTGGCACTTTCCTTCAATTTAAGGAACTATATTATATAGTAATTAGTTATTAAGTATACACTTTAGTAGTTTTATTCTCTTTGATTCTGCATGAATGAAGAAGAAGAAATTGAAAATGAGGAAGAAGAAAGTGAAATTCTTTACATCCTTCTAAGTTTTCCTTGTATGAAATAAATGGCGTCGGTGGAATTGACTCTCTGTGTGTTATATAAGAGGAAGAACCTGCTCATTATCTAAGCTCACATTTCCCCCCCCCACAAACACAACTATGTATATATGACTGAGTAAATTACAGGGCTGGAGTTTGAGCAATTTTAAATATCAACAATTTGAAGACTTTGAAAATGCATTAGTGTAAAAATCATTTTATGTAATTTAATGCTTCGATTCACATGATGGGTATTACTTTAATGGTACTTGGATTTATACTGGTATCCTAAATATTTATTTAAACAATACTGAGCCCTAGTAAAACATATGTATGTAGATTTAGTTGTTTATATAAGAGGTGGATCCTGTTGTCCTCGAGTCAAGGAAGGAAGGGAGGAAGAAGGAAGCAAGGAAGGAAGGGAGGGAGGGAGGGAGGGAGGAAGGAAGGAAAGGAGGGAGGAAGGAAGGGAGGGAGGGAGGAAGGAAGGAGGGAAGGAAAGGAGGAAGGAAAGGAGGAAGGAAGGAAAGGAGGGAGGAAGGAAGGAGGGAAGGAAAGAAGGAAGGGAGGAAGGAGGGAAGGAAGGGAGGAAGGAGGGAAGGAAAAAAGGAAGGGAGGAAGGGAGGAAGGAAGGGAGGAAAGAAGGAAGAAGGAATTCAACGAGGGAGGAAGGACAGACGGAATAAAGAAGGAACAGTTAAAACAGACGGGGTCAATTTGACCCGGGAGGACGACAGGAAGGTTAATGAGGTGGATCCTGTTGTTGTTTATTTTACTTTATTGTTTAACTCCACAGTGTGTTTTGTGTCTGGTTAGGGTTAGGGCACATTTGTCCCACTTCAGTTTATATTTAACCAAATAAAAAGTAAACAGCAACAAAATAAATGTATGTAGCTCTGAAATGTAAAGTCTAGTCTAATCATTTCCTATCAGGTTTCTATGAGACCAACCTGAATCATCTGCTGCTGCTTTATTGGAGGTTTCACAGCAACAATTATTTCCCAAAAAGTATGAAACAAACTACCCATATATATATTTATTCACTAAAGCTAAAAACTTCCTACCTCACTTCATTTATCATTGTCATTTATTTTAGTTGTAAAGCACTTTTATCTGCATTAACTGTATGGAAGGTGCTATACAATTTTATTATTAGTAGTATTATTATTATTATTATTATTATTATTATTAGTATTAGTATTAATACTAATAATAATAATACTGACACTACTAATTAGTAGTATCAGTAACAGTAGTAGTAGTAGTAGTAGTATTAGTATTAGTAGAAGCTGTAGTAGTAGTAGTATTAAATGATGACACATATGTGGAAAACTCATATCTCATCAGATTTTTGGGGGACAAAAAAGGGGGAAATTAAACCTTGAACACATTATAAATCTGAATATTATGTATACGTTATATAACACAATATAACTCAGCATATGGCAGCAAACCCTGGCAGCAAACCCTGTCATCAACATTAAACACTGTTAGCCTGAGCGACACATACTAACATACATACTAACATTTCGACACGTAGCTGTAACATTATTATTAATATTAACATGTTATCTTATAAAGTGTTAAAGAGTTAAATGATAATGATTAAACCCAGTAAGTGAAATAGCTCGGTGTAACAGTGTTGAGCTCTTTTCCTCGGATCGTATACGTGGCCTTTCTCCTTTATGTTTGACCGGAGTTACGGTTTAACTGGTGACCGTGTTATCTGGTGCCTCTCTCACACATTTACAATATAAATGAATGAACACAATTAAGCAGGCTTAAGCGTAACTTTAGATATTAAACACAGATGAGTATGTGTTTAAAAAAATGATTTAAGTATAATATAACAAGCTTTTTTAAAGGGAGGACACCAGTTAACACGGTCGCCAGTTAAACCGTAACACCGTATAACCCGAGCTAACGCTAATGCTAATGCTAAAGGCTAACAGGCACAGGTGAAGCCAATTAAACTACCGAAAAATCAAAAGACACGCTAATTGAGACACACACATGAAAGGTGACGGTAGTGGCATGTTATCCTTTGTTACCTTGTTCGTAGGGATGGATCTTAATCTCTTGAAAATGGTCAAGATTTCAGTCTTATTTGGTTCCGTAGCCATCTTTGCCACTCTGACAATTTCCACAAGATGACGTCACTACGGGTCCCTCCTGTGCTCTAAATGGAAAAACAGCGTATGAGAGAGACACTGGAATATACACGTGGACATGTGCGGTGATCTTTGTACTTTTTTTTTTGTGTAATAATGATAACCAAGGAGAGTAATGTGTGCTGTCTTATATAAACTAACTTAATCAGTGAATTAGAAAGTAGAAAGCTGAGAGTGAGAGTAAATATAACTTAATTGTGTTAATTTATTGACACTTTCCTCGCTGTGACTCTGGCTTTTATTAAATGTGCACAGTCATATACACATGTTTTAAAGGCACACTTAAACATTTGACTGTAAACTCAAGCCTACAAAATGACTTGTCATGTCTATTAAATGTTATTTTCTCAAGTCTTACTCTTACACACGATATTCAATTAAGTGCATTGGTCTACACTCAATGGCTTACCCCCTTGACAATCAGCATTAAGCCCTTAATAGGATCAAATAAAACGATTAGTTAGGGCTATAGCTCGAGCATCCAAAAGTCTAATGAGAATACAGACATTATGAATTCCAATGAAAGGGGTAGGACACTTTAAATACTGAGCTACTCTATTCTAAACAATAGTAAAGTTATTTGAGAGAGATTCAGAATATAATAAAACAGATTTATTAGTAAGTAAATGTGCAAATAAAAGGAATGTGCTTTAGTTTTATGGTGCAGAACAAGCAGAATATACATAAAGGTAATATAATCTTAAATAATATACAAAATAAATGTTATTTTAAAAGATTAATCTGCAAAATCTCCCCTTTCCACATTTATATAATAGACATAATGGCTTTTTTATTTTTATTTTATACATTTATTACATCAATTAAATACCATTAAACCTGTCTTCCTTAAATCTGGAGGCATATTGTATCACTGTCCCTTATATACAAGCATTATAACCCAACTTTTGCATTTTTTATATGGAATAATAAGTACACAAATAACAATATATATATTGTATAAACAGCTATCTTGGTGGATAAATTATTTAACAGGGTTTTTTTCATTATTTGCTTATGAAGAGTTCTTTCCTTCCTATATAACGTCTGAGGATTGTAATGAACTTGACCCAGACAGAGAGGACTCAATTGCGCTTCTCAAAGAATTTTAATAACAAAAAACGCTCCCAAGGAGGATAAAAATACAACAAAAAACACTCACTAGGAGGAGAGAAAAATACTCAAAGAACAAAACTCAAAACTTGACTTTCTACACTTGAAAAAACAGAACTCAAAACTTGGCTTTCTTACGCTGAATGACAGGAACAGGAGACAGACAAAAACGAACTGACAGCAAGCAAAGGGAGACAAGGACTATTTAAACATGAGGTAGGGGAACACAGGTGGAACCAATTAGGGGCGGGGTTAACAATCACAATGGAGGGAAAGCACACAAAGGGGGGAAGTCAGGATCTGAAATGAGAGGGGAGAAGGTGAGTACAAAATAAAACAGGAAGTGCATGACAGGACTGGACATGAGTGACTTGACTAAATAGAGACATACAGGACCCACACATGAACTAAACTAGACACGATCTGACACCACCATAATTAACAGATTTGACGAGACATAACAGTACCCCCCCCTCTATGGCCGACCCCTGACGGCCCAGGAACCCCTGAGTGATGGGCATAAAAGTCCCTGATCAGACCCTTGTCCACAATGAAACGTGAAGGGATCCAGGAACGCTCCTCTGGACCATAACCTTCCCAGTCCACCAAAAACTGTTTCCCACGGCCACGGTTGCGAACCGCCAAGAGCTTCCTGACAGTATACACAGGGCCGCCCCCGATAATCCGAGGGGGCGGAGGAGGAGTGGCAGCCGGCACCAGAGCACTTTCTTTGACTGGCTTGACCTTGCTGACATGAAACGTAGAGTGGAAGACAGGCTTTAACACTCCTAATGGTCATTACGAGTACCTGGTCATGCCTTTTGGACTATGCAATGCGCCAGCTGTTTTCCAAACGTTTGTGAATGATGTTCTGAGAGAGTTTTTGAACATTTTTGTGTTTGTGTACCTCGACGATATTCTGATTTTCTCACCAGATAAGGAGTCGCATGTGGTTCATGTTCGTCAAGTCCTCCAGAAGCTGTTGGAGAACCACCTCTACGTCAAAGGGGAAAAATGTGACTTTCATGCAGCTACTGTTAGTTTCCTGGGCTACATTGTCACAGCCAGTAGGTTGCAGATGGATCCGGCTAAGGTCAGTGCTGTGACCAATTGGCCAATTCCAGACAGCAGGAAAAAGGTACAGCAGTTCCTGGGATTTGCCAATTTTTACAGAAAGTTTATCCGTAATTTCAGCTCTGTTGCCGCACCTCTGCATGCACTCACCTCTACCAAGATACCTTTTCAGTGGAACCCCTCTGCCGAGAGAGCATTTCAGTGCCTCAAAGAAAGATTCACCACAGCGCCTGTCCTCACTCATCTCCTTCCCTTATCCTGATGAGGTGATAAGCATTCCTGAGGTCTAGCTTGGTGAAGACAGTGGCCCTTTGGAGCAGTTCAAAAGCAGATGTAATCAATGGTAGTGGGTAACGGTTCTTTACAGTAATGTCATTTAGGGGGCTATAGTCAATGCATGGCCTGAGTGAGCCATCTTTCTTACCCACAAAAAAGAAGCCTGCACCAGCGGGAGAGGAGGACGGACGGATTATTCCGGCCTTCAGTGATGAGGTAAGGTACTCATCCATGGCTGCTCTTTCTGGTCCAGAGATGGAGTAGAGACGCCCCTTGGGAATGGGCGCGCCAGGTAACAGGTCAATGGCACAGTCGAAAGGTCGATGAGGAGGGAGTGACATGGCCTTTGTCTTGTTAAAGACTTCTTTTAAGTCATGATAACATGAGGGTACATTCAATAGGTCTGGATAGTCGGAGTCAATGTCCCTGCTGAGTTCATTCCCTGGAATGTCAGTCTGCATCACCCGACTCTTTTTGCATGCATGTGCACAGTCTCTTCCCCACCCCTTAATTTCTCCTGAGCGCCAATCAATGTGAGGGTTGTGTTTTTTAAGCCATGGAAACCCCAAAATCAGTGGATGCTGCGCTGAGTCAAACAAATGAAACTGCATAATCTCGGTGTGGTCGTCTTTTAACGTCACCTGAATAGGTTCAGTGCAATGAGTCACTCTGAAGAGTAGGCGACCATCCAAGGCACTGGCAGTTACTGGATGGGTCAAAGGAACAGTCCTAACCTGGTTCTGTCGAGCTAGACTCCAGTCCATGAGGCTTTCATCTGCTCCAGAGTCAATTAAAACCCCATGAGTTACTGTCCGATTATTTATGGAGAGTTTTACCTGAGTCAGTTGACGAGGAGGAAATGCTGAGGTAAGCTTGCTCACCAACGCCCTCCTCATGGCTGGTGAGCTTGACCTTTTCCCTGGACAGGTGGCGAGTTGATGGCCTAGCTGTCCACAGTAGAAGCAGCACCCCTCTTGTAGACGACGCTGTCTCTCTTCTGTAGTAATCTTGGTCCTCCCCAACTGCATCGGCTCCTGCGATTCTTGGGGAGGCTGCATTCTCCCTGAACCCGCCGGCATGGAAGAAAAAGTGGCTCTTGAAGGTTGGACTCCTGTCGTGTAACCCTTGTGACCGGGAGGACGAACTGCAGTCCGACGCCGCTCTCTCTCCCGTTCTCGGAGCCTGTTGTCCACTCGAATAGCCATGGCGATGATGGCTTCCAGGTCCTGGGGGAGCTCTAGGGGGGCTAGATGATCTTTTATGGGCTCAGTAAGTCCATTCATAAAAGCATCTATTAGAGCGGGCGAATTCCACCCACTATCTGCAGCTGCAGTGCGGAACTCAATGGCGTAATCAACTACTTGGTGCTGACGTTGTTTGATCTGCATGAGCACCCGCGAAGCCTCTCTGGCAGGTGAGGAATGATCAAAGATTCGGCCTAAATTGTCTTTGAAAATTGTGAGTGACTGACAGATCTCAGAGTCTCTGGACCATTCCGCTGTGGCCCAAGCGGCGGCCCTGCCCGTTAAATGGGACACCATGAAGGCCACTTTAGCCTGGTCCGACTCGAAAGCTGTCGGGTTGTGCTTAAAGTGCAGGTCACACTGGACTAGAAAAGTTCTACAGTCACCTGAGTCACCAGAGAACTTCTCAGGAGGGGCCAAACACAGGGACATGGGAACAACCGGACCCGGGACTGGTGCAGCAGCTGGAGTCTCTGTCGGTGGTGTAACTGTGGGTGCCGTCCCCAGGTGAGACAGGACTTGGTGGAGTTGGCTAGCCAGGTGGTTCACTTGGGAGGTGACAGAGGCTTGAAACTCCTCCTGACACTTGGAGAGTTCCAGCACACCACAGCTGACGGAGCTTAGCTGCGTTTCGTGCTGATGGATCCTTGTGCCCTGTGCAGAGAGGGCAGTTTGGAGGTTCTTTGAGTCGGCTGAGTCCATAGTTGGTCAGTTCGTTCTGTAATGAACTTGACCCAGACAGAGAGGACTCAATTGCGCTTCTCAAAGAATTTTAATAACAAAAAACGCTCCCAAGGAGGATAAAAATACAACAAAAAACACTCACTAGGAGGAGAGAAAAATACTCAAAGAACAAAACTCAAAACTTGACTTTCTACACTTGAAAAAACAGAACTCAAAACTTGGCTTTCTTACGCTGAATGACAGGAACAGGAGACAGACAAAAACGAACTGACAGCAAGCAAAGGGAGACAAGGACTATTTAAACATGAGGTAGGGGAACACAGGTGGAACCAATTAGGGGCGGGGTTAACAATCACAATGGAGGGAAAGCACACAAAGGGGGGAAGTCAGGATCTGAAATGAGAGGGGAGAAGGTGAGTACAAAATAAAACAGGAAGTGCATGACAGGACTGGACATGAGTGACTTGACTAAATAGAGACATACAGGACCCACACATGAACTAAACTAGACACGATCTGACACCACCATAATTAACAGATTTGACGAGACATAACAAGGATTAAAGCAAAGGTTTCCAGTGTTATCCCACCAGTGTGCTATTTATGTAACAGCCACTTAAGAGTTAATCATCAGTTCTGACCCTTTACTTACTGCACACCTGATTATCAACTGTTATTATAGGTCATTTTTCTTATTTTAGTCTGTTGAGGGATCATGAGAAATACAAAGCATGAAATACAAAAAGCCTTAAACCCAACTACTCTACTACTAATTATAAAAAAAATAAGAAAATATATAATATAATATATCTATAGGGTTTAAAAATGGTGAGTAAGGGGGCAAGTATACCACTTCAAATTGATTGTAGTTGGTGAACCAGGCTTGGACCAGAGCAGCCCGATGGAAACTGACATTATCCCATACCACCACAAACCTGGGCTGATCTGTTCTGTTCTGTACGACTATATTATGGAGAGCATCTAGAAATGTGAGTATATGTTGGCTATTGTATGGACCTAGTTTTGCCTGATGATGCAGAAGCCCTCGAAGGCTTATGGCAGCACACAATGTGATATTTCCCCCACGCTGCCCCGGGACGTGCACAATTGCCCTTTGGCCAATTACATTACGACCCCGTCATCTTGTTTTGCTCAGGTGGAATCCAGCTTCATCAATGAAAATGAATTCATCATACTGGGAAAATTGGGTCAAATATGTCACACCCCATAGGCTAGATTTTATTTTCACAAACCAGTGGCTATAATGTATGAGAAAGATCACTCCCTACCGGTACATAGTTTTTTGTTTAATTGAGTTGTTGTTGTTGTTATTATGGTTGTTAGTTTTTGATTTTTGTTTTTTTGTTTTCTAAAACATTATTTCGGCATTTAAGACAGACAACAGATGTAAGAAGTATGCTCACACGATGTAGATGCTGGGAATGTCTGGCTTTAAATGTCAATAAAAAATAAATTGAAAAAAATGAAAATGAATTCATGAGGCTGTGCAGCTCCATCCATGGCCAAGATTCTCTGTAACAAAAAAAAAAACATTACTACAGTGCTACACATACAGAACACCCACCCCATCACAGAGGTACCTGTGTAGCTCTCCGAATGGATCCATGTGGTACTGATATGGTACATATTCAGCTGCTACTGGATTTCACCAATACTGTATTGTAAATAGGGCCGTTTCCACCGCAGGAACTTCGGGGTAATTTTATGGGGCCGTGGCAGTTGGTTCGTGTCTCCACCGCAGGAACCGCCTCCAAAGGACAGGGTTCTGTAACTTTTACAGGAACCAAGCGAGTCCCTGCCTCGGAGTAGGTACTCAGAACAGCCCCGAAAAACTCTTGGGTGCTGATTGGAACTTCCTCTCACTCAGCCCTCTCAGTGGAGACACAGCGGTTGACAGGGCCGAGTGAGAGGAAGGTTCCTGTAAAGTTCCTGTCCCTCAAATAGTTCCAGGAACTTCTTCAGTGGAAACGGCAGTTACACTTACCCGTACATATTCACGTCGAAGTCCTTTGACCCTGACACTGTTCCTCTCAAATGGGACCCTAACCCTAACCCTGTAGACCTGCTTCATGGTGATGTTGTGTTTTCCCAAGATGCATCTGATGGTGGTGATGCTCACATGGTTTATGTTGTTGAACACTTGCCTCTCTGCAAGTATTTTCTGTCGTAGCTGGTGGAGACGGATGGCATTGTCTGCCCTCACTAGGTCCACAACGGCACCTTGATCTTGACGATCACCACCTCCTCCTCCTCCTCCTCCTTTTTTGTTTGTTTTGTGAGGTTTTACAGAAATAGTTGACCTACTCTCTGGATGTTCATAAATCAGGTCACTGTCAGAAACCTGGTCTGTCAGGTAAATATGTGAACTACGAGGTTTCCACTCAACATTTTTCTGTTAATCCCTTTAACTAGATAATCTTTGCTTTAAACTGACTGTGACTCTAAAGCTTGAGGAATGTTTGGGGTCAGAGTTCACCGCTTCACATTCATTCATAAAAATCAAATCAATCTAAATTAAAACTGCAAGCAGTGATGAACGGGCCCTCGCGCCCCCACGCATGTCGGGCTACGGCTCGGTCGCAGAATGTAGCATCACCAAGGTCTTATGGCTCAGCTGAGTTAATTTCAGGTGTAAATACTTAAGATTATGGGAGTAATTAGTCAACGAATGAAGCAAGTGACTTCCTGTTGCCAGTAGGTGGCGCTATGACTGTCACTAAATATGAGACTGTACATGTGTTCAAACCAGGACACTAAACGAGCATCTGAAATTTGGAAAAGCTCAGAGCATGTGGAGTCAAGTTATGAGGGTTTTAAATTTCATGGCGAGACATCGAAATTCGCCACGTCACCACGGCAACCAGGAATGATGGACGAAAAAGCTTTTGATAAGTTTTCATCTCCAATGTCTCAAGATGACGCTGTGTGAATTTGAAGTGGATGGGATGAAATCTCTAGGACTAGTTCATTCAAATATGAGACCTGGAAATGACCAAAAAATTCACCAAAATTTAGCATTTTTCCAAGATGGCCGACTTCCTGTTGGATTTAGGGTATGGGTCCAAATGGCATTTTTGTGCGTCTGGAGATGATACATAAACCTACCGAATTTCATTCTTCTATGTCAATCGGGAAGGCTAAGGTTCAATTTTGAAATATTCAAGGGGGCGCTATTGAGCCGTTTAGTCACGCCCATCCCATTGAAGTATATAGGACGGTAAATGACCCCACTCCAGACGTGTGTGTTGAGTTTCGTTACTGTGGAGGCATCTTTTGCCCCTGAAAACTGTAATCGTATTTTCATGGCGTTGAATGCGTTGTCATGGCAACAGTATTTGATGATGGGTCATGAGTTGCAGATTGTGGCATCAACAAGGTCTTATGTCTCAGCTGAGTCAATTTCAGGTGGAAATACTTAAGATTATGGGAGTAATTAATGAACAAATGACGCAAGTGACTTCCTGTTGCCAGTAGGTGGCGCTATGCCTGTCACTAAATATGAGACTGTACATGTGTTCAGTCCAGGACGCTGAACAAGCATATTAAATTTGGAAAAGCTCAGACCATGTGGAGTCAAGTTATGAGGGTTTGAAATTTCATGGCGAAGCATCGAAATTCGCCGCGTCACCACGACAACCAGGAATCATGGGCGAAAAAGCTTTTGATAACTTTTCATCTCCAATATCTCAAGATGACTCTGTGTGAATTTGAAGTGGATGGGATGAAAACTGTAGGACTAGTTTGTTAAAGTACGAGGAGTGGAAAACGCCAAAATCGCACATATTTTTCAAAATGGCCGACTTCCTGTTGGAGTGACGTCATGGGCCCCAATGACTTTTTTGTGCGTCTGGACATGATACATATATATACCAAATTTCGTTCATGTACGTCAATCTCTCACATTTTTATATTCAATAGGGGGCGCTATTGAGCCATTTTGCCACGCCCATTTCTGCAAACCATAAAATATCAAAATTTTCGCCAGGTCTGGCTTGCGTGCAAACTTTGGTGACTTTTCGAGCACGTCCAGGTGGGCAAAAAGGCCATTGTTGTGGGAGAAGAAGAAGAATAATCATGGCAAAAACAATAGGGCTTCGCGCTGGTCAGCGCTCGGGCCCTAATTAAAGCTGCAAGCAGCGATGACCGGGCCCAAGCCCCCGCCCCCCTCCTGCCACGCCACGACTGAGCGAGACTTGCTGCGACGCATCTTCAAGGTCTTGAGATGACACAGAGTCAATATGAAGTCGGTCGGATTAAATCTGTTGGAGGAATTCATTAAAGTACGTGGCGTGAAAATGCTATCAAACCCTGCCCAAATTGCTAATACACTTCAAAATGGCCGACTTCCTGTTGGAGTGAGGGTTAGGGTCCAAGAGACTTTTTTGGGCACTGCAGTGCTCGGGCCCTAATAATCCGGACAGATACAATAAGGGCTTCACGCTGGTCAGCACTCGGGCCCTAAATATAAAGTGCCACGGTCATACGAGTAAAGTGTTACTCTCTTCTTTTCTTTTCTTTCTTTCCTTCCTTCCATCCTTCCTTCAATCTGTTCTTCCTTCCATCTTCCCTTCCTCTCTTCTTTTCCTTCCTTCCTTCAATCTGTCCTTCCTCCCTTTCTTCCTTCCAGCTTCCCTTCCTCTCTTCTTTTCCTTCCTTCCTTTCTTCCTTCCATCCTTCTGTTTGTGGCCTTTGAATGGTTTAGAGTGATTCTCTTCAGGTTTCATGGTCGTTCTCTATAATCTGAATAATAATCTGTTTCCTTAAAGCTCAAATATCAACACAGACTCAACACAATCAGAATTGATCACTTGAGCGCTTTAAGCTGTCTTGTTACATGTTCAGTTGAGATCTGGTCCGTCCTGTTGGGTGAACTTTGAGGGAGCCGCCTCTCATAATCTCTGACATTGAAACTGACATCACAGGTTTTCGCTCCGCATTCAGTTCGACATGATGGCGGCAGGTGCAACTCTCCTGCTGCTGCTCGCATCTCTGAGGATTACTCACTGCTTTTATGGAGATAGCATCAGTTTCATGCCTCCACAGAAGACCAAGGACGGGACTTATAAGGTACAGAAATGTTAAAATAAAATAAAATAATAGATTTAGTATCTGTCATTATGTTCTTTAAGGTCTCATAGTCATCATATTTATTTTAATTAAGCAGAATAGAAACAGAAAAGTGAATGATAACTGGAGGAAGGCTATAAAGGAGTGAAATGAAACCAACTTGAGTTTCATTTGTTAAGTTATTATTTCATATTTAAGTGAAAAAATCTCTTCCTGTGTAAACTTTATTAACCTTTACATACTGTTCAGGGTCTAATTTGATTAATTTGTTATATATTCAGACAAGAAAACACAAACTAAAAGCTAGAAATGTGATTAACTTTCCTAACATGACCCAGAATATACAAAAAAGGAACATTTCAACCATTTTTATGCAATTTATATGCATAAGTTTATTTTTTTCCCCCTCCATCAACAAAAAAGCCTAAAAATGAAAGAATAAACTCTCTCTGCTGTATTATATATAGAGATATGAGGCAATATTATGAAATAAGCAGTATGTAAGGGGTTAAAATCAGACATTTTGGTGAGTTTTGAGATCTAATTTGACCCAATGTTATATATTTCAGACAAGAAATCACAAACTAAAAGCTAGAAATTTGATTAACTTTCCTAACATGACCCAGAATATACAAAAAAAAATGAACATTTCAACCATTTTTATGCAACTTATATGCATTTTTATTATTCAAATATTCAAAAAACACCATTAAAAATACAGTTTATTTACATTTAATTGAAATTGTTATGTAATTTTGGACCCAATATAATTAAAAAAACATTTCTCTATCAACAAAAAGCCTAAAAATGGAAGAATAAACTCTCTCTGCTTTATTATATATATAGAGATATGAGGGTGATATTATGAAATGAGCAGTATGTAAAGGGTTAAAATCAGACATTTTGGTTTGAGGCAGTTTTGAGGCATGTTTATAGGCTGTGACTATGTTTACTGCTCCAACTCTAAATAAACTTTTCAAAATAAAAGTCACAAAGTGCTTCACAAGGCAGCAAAACACACAAATAAAATTAATTTGATGAGTAAATGTAGAGAAAAAAGACACAAAAATAGAAAAACTATATTTAAAGGAGTTAAAAGTCCCTCTGCTGTATTATATAGAGAGGTATGAGGGGAGCAGTATGTAAGAGGTTAAAACCCAAATTACACAAAAGGCAACAATAGCTCGATTTTACTGATTTAATGAACCATAAAGTCACAAATCTAAAAAAAAAAGAACATTATTAACCCTTAAACAGGCAGGAGTGGAAAATTAGATGTAAAAAATCCTTACTAGTTATGTCATTTGCACCTAAAGTAAGGAAGGAAGGAAGGAAAGGAGGGAAGAAGGAAGGAAAGGAGGAAGGAAGGGAAGCAAGGGAGGAAGAAGGAAGGAAAGGAAGGAGGGAGGAAGGAAGGAAGGAAGGAAGGAAAGGAGGGAAGAAGGAAGGAAAGGAGGGAGGAAGAAGGAAGGAAAGGAGGGAGGAAGGGAGAAGGAAGGAAAGGAGGGAGGGAGGAGGAAGGAAGAAAGAAAGGAAGGACAGATTAAGGAAGAAAGGAAGGAAGAAAGGAAGGACAGATGAAGGAAGGAAGAAAGGACAGAAGGAGGGAACATTTATCCTAACAGCTGAACTTAGATCTAAGGAAGGAAGGAAGGAAGGAAGGAAGGAAGGACGGACAGATGAAGGAAGGAAGGACGGACAGATGAAGGAAGGAAGGAAGGACAGAGGAAGGACCCGGGAGGACAACACGAGTCTGTATCTCCTGGTGCACGTTGTCTGTTTAAGGGTTAAATGGCTTGGTGAGCCTAAAGGTTGCCTGTTGTTTAAGGTCATAAATCTTAAGTCCAGTGTCAAAGTTAAGGAGCAACAACTTAAAAATGTAGAAATGCTGATCAGGCGCTCCTCTCTCGCTCTGTGACACCTGCATGTCAATCACACGCAGTCATTTAGTATTTATAGCTTTTAGAAATCTGTGAGGAATGTTTTTTTGTCCTACAGGTTTTTTTGGTTGACTGGATCGACTTCAAGAGCAGTTCAATGTTTTCAGTTCAATGTTTTTAAGATTTCACTGAAGGAACTTTTGTATTATTCTGTTTTAAAACATACACATCAAAGCCAAAAATAATAATACTAATAATTGGGAAACAATTTAATTTAGCAGACACACATCTGAGAGTTAATACAATAAAAGGAAAAGTAAGTAAAATGTATTTGTATGGCATTTTAAATAGAGATAAGTCACAAAGAGATTTATACAGGTGAGATAAAAACAGTCAAAAAAGATTATATAACAATCCACACACACACACACACACACACACACATATATACACACACACACAGATACACATATACACACACAGACACACACACAGAGAGAGAGAGAGAAACACACAGACACGCACACACACACACACACACACACACACACACACACAGATATACACATACATACACACACACACACACACACACACAAAGAGAGAGACACACACAGAGAGAGAGACACACATACACACAGAGAGAGAGACACACACACACAGACATACACACAGACACAGACACAGACACAGACACACACACGCACACACACACACACACACACACAGGGGCCATATAGATAAATTTGAGTCTGAGAAATGCGTAACAGTGACACCAAGTGGTTAAAAAATGGTACTGCAGGTAAAATTCAGGACATTGGAGAGAGTTGTATCCTCTCATCCCCAGGGGTGGATTGGCCATTGGGAGTACCGGGATTTTTCCTGGTGGGCCAATCAATAATTAATTTATTATTTATTGGTTTATTTATTTGTTGCTGTGCTTTCCAATACTACGGTAACGCTCCGGGCCCAGGGGCAGAGACATGCCCCGGCCCACAGAGCTCCGCTGCAGCCTGCAGACACAGCAGAGGCCCATACCTGGTCCAAGGGCCCTAATGGCCCAATGGCATGTTCTAGACCCCCCCGGTCCAATCACCTTTAATGACAAGCAGTCATAATGAGAGAGCGAGGGAGAGAAACAACAACATACCAGCACATGAAAATCAACCAAATACAAAATGGAGAATGCGGGTAAAACACGAAACGGCGGAGCTCAAAACAGAGAGAAAAGAAAAGAAAAGCTCTCGCGACTGACGCTGCTAGGCAAGGCAAGGCAAGGCAGTTTTATTTATATAGCGCATTTCATACACAATGGCAACTCAATGTGCTAAGAGCAATAAGAAGCTATGAAATGCTGCGGGGGGGGGGGCAGCGTGGCCAGAGCCAGCAGAAGTGGTTCCTCTCAGGCTGTGTCCCAATTTGGCCCAAATTGCGAGGCTGCATCCTCGAAGTGCGCATTTCGAGGCCGATTACGTCACAACGCCGCGCGAAGGCTGTCCCAATTCGAAGAGTCCTTCAAATGCAGCCTTGAAATGCGGCCTTCTTTTCCCTCTTTTTCGAGGATGCATCGCTACCATCCTTCGCGGCCTCCCAAATCCCAAGATCCTTTGCGCGGCGCTGTTCAGTGCCGCGAAAACACAACAATGGCGACACCAACAGGTGAAGACTTTTCATTCAAGTGTAAGTATTGGTTTGTTTTATTTAATTATTTTTACTTATTACTACTTATACTTTTACTAATTACTTATATTTTATTACTTGACTTATATCTTATATATATATATATATATATATATATATATAAATGGACTAAGATGAACAAATTTAGATTTTAATAAAGAGCTACGTTTGGGATTATCACTATTATATGTTATACTTCATTATTATCATTATTATGATAATTTTTTGCTATATTAGAACTCTTTTGTCTGTTGACATAGTAAAAAAAAAAAACATGATTTACATTACATTTTGTTTTATTTTTGTTTTAGGGAGCAAGGAGCAAACCGAGCTCCTGATTAAACAAAGAGGGGAAAATGACCATCTATTCACTGATGTCCATTTTTGTACATCTTTGCATCCCTGTGTTGATGTGATCTTGTGTTTACCTTTTCTCTTGCTTCCCTCTGTGTTTAGAGCAATACTGGAAAAGATTGGGCTGGAGGGGAAGGTCCAGCCCTACCAGGCCAAAAAAAAAATGGGACAATTTAAAAAATAAATAAATAAAGTAGGTAGCCTACAGGTTTGGATTAGTTTTACTGTTACTAAATACTTTTGCTGAAAATTGCTGACATGATTGATTTCCACTGCCTTAGGATTGCAAATATCCAGGGACAGGGGAGGGGGACAGCGGCAAGCCCACTGCTGGCACTTGGCCGTGGTTTGTCCTCATGGATGAGGTACTGGGGCAGAGGCCATCTATTGCCCCCCCTGTCCTTATTGCCTCCATCCGTGAGGACACACCAGGGCCAAGTGCCGCAGTGGGTGAGCAGGAGAGTGAAGAGGAAGAGGAGGACCAGCCAGGGCCCAGGAGGAAGAGGAGGAGGGAGGATGACCTCCTTGACCTCATAAAGGAGGACATGAGAAGGCAAAATGAGGCAGAGGAGAGGAGGGAGCAGGAGGGGAAAGACAGGATGGAGAGGCTCTTCTCTCTCCTGGAAAAAGTAATAGAAAAATAAATATACATCTATATAGATGTGTTTAATTTGATTTTATTTATGAACTGTGTTTATTTATGATTTTTCTTTATTTTTTATTTGATTGTGAAGATTTTGATGTTTTATGTTGTTATTAAATAAAAAATATTGTTCATTGTTACACGTCTATTCCATTTAGTATTTACAACTTCAGTACAATTTATAAGAGGGTTGCATAAAGTGCTACTGTTCAGGAAGAACAAGGGATTAAATATTTTCTTTTATTATCAAGTGATGAAACATTTCACTATTTACAAAAATTACATCAGAAATAACTATTTACAGATTATTATTATTTTAATATTCTTTCTCTTATGTGTTTTCCTTCTTTCTTTCTTTCTTGTGTGTTTTCCTTCTGTCTTCTTCTTTCTTTCTTTCTTGCGTGTTTTCCTAATTTCTTCTCCTTTCCTTTATTCTTCTCCTTTCTTCTCTCTTATAATTTTGTCAGCTTTTTCACCGTCTTTTCGGTCGAGACGTCTTTCTCGTTTTATGGGCGGGAACAGCTGGTGACGCAACCAGGAAATGCCTCGAAGGCTAGACCGTCTCATTTAACAACGGTTGATGCGTCCTTCGGAGGTTCCTCAAGGCTGCATCCTTCGAAGGCCGCAAAGGCCGCGTCCTTCGAGGATGCAGCCTCGCAGTTGGGTCCAAATTGGGACACAGCCTCAGTGTAGCTAGCAGCAGTGGTTCCTCTCAGTGTAGCTAGCAGCAGTGGTTCCTCTCAGCAGCAGGTGTTTCAGAGTGAGGCTCCTGCTGTCATGGTGGTGCAGCTGCAGGTTGAAATGGTGATACAGTCTTAAACAGGTGTGATCCTGCCAGCATGATGTGGATAAACACCATTGAACCAAATGTTCAGTCTATGAACTTTACTTGATATAATAAATAAACTCTGCATAGTGTGGTGTGTTACAACTACTGTAGGCCTAAATCTAGTTATCTAAAGTATTGGAGAACAATCATATTCATATACTATCCTGATTCATTGATTAGTTGCTTTTATCAACCACTTTAGGATTAAAATTAGGATACTTTATTGGTCTCTCTAGGGAGAAATTTATCTTGGAGACAGGGACAAGTGTTGCATAAATAACATACAATAAAAAATAAAATAAAAAAAGCAACATGCAATACAAACGTACGGTAAAAAGACAGTGGTGGAACAAACACAAACTGACATTGGACGATCCTATGCAAATTTTTGTCCCAGTCCAGGTCTGCTCATCCCCTCTTCCTCTCGTCCTCTCTTCCTCTCATCTTCTCGTCTTCTCATCCTCTCATCCTATCATCCTCTCGTCTCCTCTTCCTCTCTTCCTCTCATCCTCTCATCCCATTTAGTTTTATTTTCTAACACATCACTAATCACCTTTGACCAGGTACAATGAGACTGATGGGCAACAGTGTATATTACATACTAATCCTTTAAAGATGGAGAGGGACTCTACAGATTGAATAGAGTTTTCCATCACCAGGGAATACTGAAGATAATCTAACTATAGTGACTTTGGGTCTGCATTGATATATAATATAAGAGATGTTATAATATTGTGTCAGGTGTCTTTCATTTTTATGTAATATAAGCTGGAAAATAAAAATAGCAATAATTTTAAAATAGTAAAAAATATACATTAAATAAAAAAATAGGTTAAATGCACTGAACTTGTGTAGTAATAATAATAATATAAGCTCTCACAGTTTCTATCATTATTATAATTATAAATGCTGTGTTTCTGCAGGTGACGTTCCATCACAGACTCAATGGCGAGAACAACTGTAAAGGTCAGTCCGCCTATAAATGTGCCAGCGGAGTGTGTAAGAAGTTTGAGGCCGGAGCGCTGGTGCAGACGGACAGAGACGCCACGGGTCAAGGCAGGTGGTGTCAGTCTGAGGGACACACAACGGCCGTCGTCTCTACGGATAAAACTACCTTCAGTCTGAGGTGAGTAGGCACAGGAAGTTTGGGCCTTTGGGTGTTTTATCTTAGGGTGAAGTGTGTTCATGGGTTGAAAACAAAACATTTTGGAGCTTTATTATTTGCATGGTCAGTGTGAAAAGCAGTAGCATAGGGAAAGTCATTTTTATTTGTTTATTTGACAGAGATAGTACAGGTAGAGACATTATTACATACGGTTAACCTTCGGTTTTGACTGTTCCTTCCTTCCTTCCTTCCTTCCTTCCTAGGGAGAAAGGAAGGGAGGAGGACAACACAAAGGTTAAATAGGGGAGCCTGGGGACAGTAGCAACACTTTTTACATTACTCTCAGTTACTCAGAAACTATTTGGACTCAGCCCACCAAACCTTTACATATTAAACTCACACATGTCTGCTAATTACCCATTAACCATTTAAAGATGGTTACATATAACATATCAATCACAATATTGATTTGAATAGAAAAATTCAGATGTTGCAACTGACCCCAAATATGGGGACAATTGCAACACGAATCAGGGAGGGTTGCAACATATTAAAAACACATTAAATTGAACTAATTATTATTTATTTAGTAATATTTATCATAGGCCTACCTTGTGTCAATGTGCAGATGTCACTGAAGCTATTAAAACTTCAGTGTGAGACAAGAAGAATGGAATAAGCTGCTTGGTCCTCTGAGAATACTGTTTTTGCTGGTCCAGTACCCTGCAAGTGGAATATTATTTGATGTCCCGCTTACAAACCTCTCTTTTTTGTGGAACCTGAATAATGTGGTGTGGCATATGTCGAAGGCCTTGGCTACTGCCCTGACTGATTTGCCCTCATCTCTTACAATATCTGAGGCTCGTTCTAAAATATTGAGGGGAACCCCTCTGTTAGTGACTCTCTTTCTCACTCTTAGCATACTGAAAACAGACAGAATACAATTTCTACTTTTAGATGATTTATTTAGTATAGGACAACAAATAAATGGACTTTTCTCCTGTTTTCACAGGAAAATGTATGTGGCTAGTTTGTCCCATAGCTCAACAGATAAAACAATCATTTCTCATTTTGGCTCAACTAGATATTTGGGGAATTATTTTGTTTAATCAATAGCATTAGTCTCTCATTGTCTTATAATATAATTGCCAGTTCTGTTCATCATGAGCATAGGCACAATAAAATACATGAAGGCCTATTTTGAACAATTACAATCTTCAAAAATACTGTTTTGATATGACTAGCCAACTTACCATGGGGACAGTTGCAACTGTTGCAACTGTCCCCATGGTAAGTTGGTATCAATCATGACAAAACATCATGTGCTAGCCAGCCACGCATATACATACAGACTTTACAGGTTTTTGTCAAAGCTCATCCTAAAAAAAATATTTCTTGGCAACAAATATATCAATAAAAAATGAATTTATGCTCTCCAAAAAATGAAAGTGTAAAGACAGCTTTGAAACAGCATTTTATAGCTCTTTATTCAGATGAATTAAGTAAGATTTAATTTTAATACAAATATTAATATGGGTGCATATTATATTTACATATTTTAAATATTGTAAAACTATATTTTTTTATCTGGTTACTTGTCAAAAAAGTGACAAATAATAAACATATAGTAAATATTTGGATGTGTGTGTGTGTGTGTGTGTGTGTGCGTGCGTGCGTGCGTGCGTGCGTGTGTGTGTGTGTGAATATACATGTAGAACTATGTAGATCTTGTTCCTATTAAATGTATCCAAAAATAACCATCAGACCTTAATATTCAAAAACTGTGTGTGTGTGTGTGTGTGTGTATGTGTGTCTGTGTATGTATCTGTATCTGTATGTGTATGTGTGTGTGTGTGTGTGTGTGTGTCTATGTGTGTTTGTGTGTGTGTGTGTGTGTGTGTCTGTGTGTGTGCGTGCGTGTGTGTGTAGAAACTGTGTCCAGACTGGATAATTGATGACTGATGACTGAATGATTCAAAGCTTTGAAGTCATTAATGTGGTTTCCAGATACAAGCTTTCGCACCACTTCCTCATATTTCTACTGTATTATAAAACCATCAGAATGTCAAACACACCCAGAAGGACTCACAGCACAGCAGAGCACTTCCTTTTATCGGAGCTTAAATTGGCTCCTCATCAGCTACACAGTGTCTTTGTTTCAATGTTTATCTTTTATCAGGTTTGTTATTAATCTGCTGCACAAAACACTCGAACATCTCATCTATTCATTTTACAGTAAGTGTCAAAACATTGCGTACAGGTTGTGTTGAGACGCTTGATTCTTGTCAGGTGGAGAATCTCAAATATCAGTCGAGTATTAGAGACGTTTGCAGGATGACAGCACAGCTTTTGTTTCTCATCCGAATCATATTCTGTATTAGGATAATTACCGTTTTTTACAACCTGGACCTTATTTCTAGCATAAAATACGATCATTTACTCACCCAGACAACTTTGGTGTCATTTGGAGTCGTTCTCCAGTGTTGCGCCGCGTATATCTGTATAATGCCAGTACACGGGGCACCGAAGCACAGCCTCTATATAACACATTATCTGCCACCAAACTAGTTCATTTCACCAATATTTAGTTATGATACGTTAGTGCTATTCCCCTCCGAGACCGTGGTGGCATGTTAGCAACATCCGGGGTCTGTAGGTTGACCTGCTAACCTCTGATCTGACATCATCCAGATCAGAGGTTAGTAAGTCAACCTACAGACCCCGAATGTTAATAGTTTGGATATATTACTGCTGTATGTTTATGAATGTTTATGAATGATGATATTTAACATATTCCACGTGCTTGTTTCCAGGGAGTCTGGCTGCTGCTGGGAGTCAAACATGATGGAGAAAACTAACTGGACGGCCGAAGCTCAGCTGAATCTGGGGGTTCGATCAGACACACGAGCTCTCAACAGCTGTCCTGTAACTACGACTGTGTCCAAGCTAAGGTACAAAACTCTGAAAAATCAAAAGAGATATTAATATTAATATTAATATTAATATTGTATCAGTGTTTCTCTAACATGTGCTGTGTGATTCTTCAGGGTTGCTCAGAACTGCTTTACAAGGATTCGTCTTCTGGCCCACGATACAGACGGAGATGACGTGACATGCCGCTTTCATAATGACTCTTCAGTTAACGCAAACCTCACTCTGGACGAGGTAACCAGTCTGTTTTAAACCTGTAAAGCCTGAACCATCAAATACCTCACAGAAAAGTCTCATTATTTGAAACTGGAGTGTATGAGTCACATCTCTGGCGTTGCTAAAAATCTCAACAAGTTGTTTAAGTGTTGTTTCAGTCGCTGTTTACCACAATCCAATCTGATTTTTAGGCCTGACCGTCCACACTGTTTTTAGCAAGTGTCCAAATTGGATTCGGCTCTGTTCAGACTGGGCCACATTAATGACCAATCTGACAGGTTGCCGTGGCAACATTGTCAGAGCGGAGGCGTGTAATGTCATATAATTGCGACAGCGACAAGAAACCCTCGAGCTTCTCTTGAACGGAGCCATCTCCCCAAAGATTAATTAAAAATTTGGTTTGGTCCTCTGTCCATGGACTGATGTTTACGTCCTCCGTTGCCTCCAGTGATATCACCTAGCAACAACAACTGGAATAAGTCCTCCAGTGATATCACCTAGCAACAACAGCTAGAATAAGTCCTCCAGTGATATCACCTTGCAACAACAACTGGAATAAGTGGGTCTGGTGTCGCATAGAGTGACGTAGCATAGAGACATAGAGACGTCACGGACAGTCAAATCCGATATGAGTGTTTGGAGCTGTTCAGACTCAGACACATCTGTCCAAATGAGATTTGAAACTTCCTCCCAAAGGTGGTTTATATCTGGTTTACAAAAATCGGATTTCATATGATTTATGACTGTTCAGACTTCATAAGAGTATCTGGTTCCAATCTAGATTGGCTGAAAATCGGATTTTGGCTTGCAGTGTGAACACAGCCTTAGAGACTTGAGAAATGGGAAAGTCACATGATCAAATATTCAATAAAAGCAGTGACACCTTAAAAAACTTTGACAGTATAATATAACTGTGCTTTTCATTGTATTTATCATGAGATTAACTGTGGATAGTCAAGATGTTGGCAGCTTGTACTGACAACTGATGTGAAGACAGTTATTATTGATTTCTTTCTACCAGGATCAATATAGAAGTTAATCATCTCTTTGTTTTAACTCTTCGTTTGTGTTCAGGATTCGTGCACGCTGACAAGTAAAGGCCAAGTTGACGTTGGCGTCCATGTAATTGAGGTGATGCTGGAAGACTCTCCGACCAAGAACATCACGCTGACCTACGCAGACGGAACATCAAAGTTTCTGGATGCCTCCGATACCGACGCCTCGCCTCTCTGTAGCATTAAACTGCAGTTCACACTGGAGAGTAAGTGACATAAATCACTGGAAATGTACATGTATAACACAGCTGGACAGATGAGTTTTTATTAAACTTAAAGTCTGTATAAAGTAAGAATAAATATGTGTTCTGAGTTTGACATACCACAGAAAAGTGTGTTGTTAACCACCCTGCCAAATTTGAATGATTAAAAAAAATCGCCAAAATATATGAAATTAGGCTTCAAAGTTGTGTAAAAATCAGCCCCTTTCTCTGCTCCCAAACGCTGAAGCCCCGCCCCCTACCAAGTGTCACCTGTCAATCAAAGTCACCACCTCTACCAGAAACATGGACGCTATGTCTCCATCTGCTGCTAGCTCAGTGGCTAACTCAGCTAACTGGCTAACTGTAGACTGTAGTAGTAGTAGTGTTAGATGTAGTAACAATAACTGGCCACTAGGCAGGTTAACCACTGACCAATGAGTCTAAAATAGCCTTACTCTTACCCTAGCTTACTGGGGATGAGAGCTCCGACCATCTATCTCTAATCTATACATACATACTGAATCTAGAAGACTAAAGGAACCTAACTGGCTGCTTTTATGTCTCGATAACCGTCTGTTCATGTTTCAGTTCTTCCTCCACTGCCGAACTGTGAAGTTGGTCACGTGCAGCCAATGTTCCTGTCCAAGACACCTTCGCAAGGAGACGTTCTTCACGCCAGTGTGGGAAAGAAATTCCAGCTTTATGCCGAAGCACAGGCTCACCATGCTAGGTAATTATTTCCTACATATGTTAGAGGTTCACAAGTTTTAGAGTCTGTCTTAAACCAACAGTCAGGAGCTTAAATGAACATTAAACTAGTTTTTCTTGCTGTAATGATTCCTCCTGTTCATACTGACCATTAGAAGATCCTTCATAATGCTCTTACAATGGAAGTGATGGAGGACTAAATCCACAGTCCTCCTTCTGTGCAAAAAAATGTATTTAAAAGTTGATCTGAAGCTAATATGAAGCTTCAGCGTCCAAATGAGTCAAATCTTCATCTTCTGTGTTTCAGCGTTACAGTGTTTTTAGTAGCAAAGTCTTTTTGTTAATATACTTCCACCACAGCTCAACAGGAAACACTAAGAGGGAATCTGATGCTAAAAAGACTGTAAATGTGTCAGATATCACTTGATATGAATAACTCACACTGATGAAGCTCAATAGAAGCTGATCATCTACTTTTAAATGACTGTGTAGAAACACTATGGATTTAGTCCTCCATCACTTTACATTGAAAGTGATGGAGGACTAAATCCACAGTCCTCCTTCTGTGCAATAAAATGTATTTAAAAGTTGATCTGAAGCTAATTTGAAGCTTCAGTCGTCCAAATGAGTCAAATGGTCAAATCTTCATCTTCTGTGTTTCAATGTTACAGTTTTTTTAGTGCTAAAGTCCTTCTTTTTGTTACTATACTTGCAAAGAATTGTGAACCTATCCTTTAACCTAACCCTATAAAAAAGCTGAGAAGACATCTTTACTGGTAGAAAACCTTCGACACCAATAAAAGATAATCATTTAATGTGTTTTCCTCTCTCTCATTTTCCTGAAGCATTCACGACTTCCAGGTCAGTGGCCCCCAGAACATGGTCAAAGAGGTCAAAGACGGAAAAGACGGAAAAGCCGAAGTCACTCTGAGCTGGACACCACAGCGTCAGGACGTGTACAGATTCGTCCCAGTCTGCTTCACCGCAGAGACAAATGAAAGGTGAGTTTTTTATGCACAATGTAGAATTTACTACTTTAGGGCGCCATGAGATTTGTGCCATGTTAGCAAACTGGGATCTGTTGTCACTTTGAAGACCCTGGAGTGGTTAGCAGAGACTAATAAAACTAATAAAGAAAAGAAAAAACATGGATATATTGATGTCGGACCGGATGTTGTATTTCCCATTATAAAAATCTCATTAAAATGTATATAGTGTAATACACCATTGCATTCTTCTTCTTATCATCAATAGGTATAGTATTAGTATTGCTGCTGCTCATCGTCTGGTGGTATTTTGCACTGAAACTTATACCCTTTGTTTTTCCATGCAGCCAATCAGAGATGAGGTGTGTTGTCGTCATGGTGACCCAAGCGTCCATCATTCAAGGTTTGTTAAAAGATTGTGACAATCTAATGGTGCTTTTCCACTACACAGTTCTCGCACTATTCGGCTCGACACGGTTCCAGGAACGACCTTTTCCATTGCGAAGAAGTACCTCCTCAACGTGGACGGGGTCGTCATAGTAACGGCTCCGTGAAACTGCTGTGACTTTGTTTTATACGCAACACAAACACATAAACAGTGGAGGACATGGAGGCGATGGTGTACTTGCTGCTGTATGTGTCGTTCTGTCACACACAAAGCAACAAAATTGAGCCGTATGACTGTAACACTGTTGCCGGTATTTAAAAATGGCGGGTTTGATTCTTGTGTGTGACGGCTCATGACTCTTCCAGCGACAACTCTTCTGACCAATCAGCGGCCGTCAGTCTGTTGACGTCACATTTAGTATCGGCTCGGCTCGCTTGGAACCTCAGCAGAGTAGATCCTAAAAAAGTACCAGGTACCAGGTACTATCCCTAGTGGAAACACAAAAAAACTGAGTCGAGTCGAGTCATGCTGGAACTGTGTAGTGGAAAAGCGCCATAAACTTGACATTTCACAGTTGAAAAATCAACCGGAAATCACATTTTCTAACCTACCTAAACCTGTTTTGTCATACCTGCCTTGTTATGTATTGACTCAACAAACACAGCGATAAGCTAACAATGGCCGATACAAGAGTTAACATGGGATGTGATTCACAGGTAAAGCCCATGTCACATGCTCACCCAACAAGATGGTGGTATCCCTCGAGAAAGCTTCCATGCCCGGCATCGACGAGAACTACCTCAAGCTGAAGGACCCGTCGTGCTCGCTCACCTCCAACAGCACTCACATCATGGGCAGCATGTCGTTCGGCACCTGCGGCACAAAACTTGAGGTGCGTAAAAGGCTTTTAGGTTTTTTATCCAAAGTAGTGTTTTTCCACAGCTAATCAAAAGTCATTGGCTAGAGTAGAAATAAGGGTCAGTACATGGCAATGGGAAGAACACTGCAGCAGTATCACACATTGAAAACAGGATGGATAATTCATACTAGGGCTGGGAGGTATGGGCAGAATCAAAGACTAAATACCTAGATATCGATATTTTGACAATGTTGTAGGATGACTTTCAATCATCAGTAATGTCAATATAATGACTAAATGGATAAAAGCAGATAATAGAACAGTCTGTTAACCTGGCTAAACTCGATGGTTGGGGAATCAAAACTGGTTACTCAAGTAAATAAAACGCTGGAACTCAAAGGACAAGACGATCTAGAACAGAAGGGAAGGGAAACATTGCTTAAATACACAAGGATTAGGGCGGGGAAAGCAATCACACAGGTGGGAAACTTAACAGGAAGACAGGGGTAAGACAAGGACTTCAAAATAAAACAGGAAGTGGCACAACAAGAACAGAAAATCAACTGAAACCCTAACAGACATTAACAGACCCTGACAGTTTTAGCTCTAGTGCAGCCTTTAAAAGCAGGAAAAGACACTTATTCCATATCACCATATAACGATATTCAAAATCTGAAAGGTGATATCTATAAAATATCACGATATCGATATAATATTGATTTATTGTCCCAGTCCTAATTCATACTAATGAGTTTGACACCACCTCTGTTTGCCTTGAATACAGGATAAAGGTGACTTTATCGCTTTCAAGAATGAGATCATCTCCTACGTGCTTCCCTCTGAAGTGATAATCCGAAGAAGGACGGTCAAGATCGATTTCTCTTGCCAGTTTCCCAAAAGTATCAGCATCTCCAGCTACTACAACCTCAAGAAGTCTGACTACATCTTCACGGAGTCCAGCTTCGGCAGCTTCGGCTACACTTTTGAAATTTTCACCGATGGCAACTATACGAAAAAGGTTGCGGCCAGCGCCTATCCAGTGGAGGTCAAGCTGCTGGACATGATTTATATGGGCATTCAAGCTGAATCAGAGCTACCGAATGTGACGCTGTTTGTCGAATCATGCAAAGCCACTCCTGATGACAACCCTGAAAACCCGCTGTCCTACGACCTCATCAAAAACGGGTCAGTGCTCTTATGGATCTCATTTGGAAAACTCACTTGTTGGCAAATTAATGAAAAGTGAAAAAACATTAAAGATAATAATGAGAATCTGTTTTTCTTGCAGGTGTCTGCTGGATGAGACAGTTAAAACTCATCCATCTGATCTAAAGACATTCAACTTTGAGGTTCAAGCATTCAAATTTACTGGAAACTATGACCAGGTAACGCTTACTATTACTAATAATAATATAATAAGAAATAACTGAAACTGAAGGACTGCATCAAGTGCCAGTATAAGATAAATTATAAGTTTCATGCAAAGATATACCAGTAGAGCCCAAGTGGAGTGCAAGTTATGTCCACATTTTCTAGTTAAAACAAGTTGCTGTTAGATAGATGGTTGGTTGGTTGGATGGATGGATGGATGGATGGATAGATGGATAGATCGGTGGATGGATGGATGGACGGATAGATAGAAAGATAGGTGGGTTGGTAGATAGATAGATATATAGATAGATAGATAGATAGATAGGTGGATAGATAGATAGATAGATAGATGGATAGGTAGATAGATAGATAGATAGATAGATAGATAGAATGAACCACGTTTTCCTGTCATGAAAGGATATCTTGATTACTTCTGAACTAAAAAGTCCAACCTGCTGCTCCACAGGTATACATCACCTGCTCCGTCATCCTGTGCGAGCCGGGCAATTCCTTCTCCAGATGTTCTCAGGGATGCCTGAAGAACTCGGCCAGCAGACGTAAAAGAAGCCTGAACAGGGAGACCGTCAACCACTACATTACCCAGGGTCCTTTGCGGTTCATCAGGGAGGCTGTTCCCAAAGCAGCTGAGGGTAACGATGCTGTGGAGGAAAAGACTAAGAGTGACATTCCTCAAGCAGCAGGTTAGTATTAGATCCGTCTATATATGGCTCAGTGATAAATAAGGGTTGGCAAGATGAGTGATTCAAAAAGTATCTTAAAAACTAGATTTAAAAGCAGCATCAAGTTTGTTAAAATGTACATTTAGTATTTTTGTTGGTTTTATGTCATTTGAAATGACATTTGCACCATTTTTTTTAACCAAAAGTAAGACTGAATGCTCCTGAAAATGTCAAATGGTGTAACTACAAAAGAATGTTAATTTTAAATATTTAATCCACCTAGAAAGAAAGAAGGAAAGAAAGAAAGAAAGAAAGAAAGAAAGAAAGTAAGAAAGAACAAGAAGTAGGAGGATAAAGAAAGACAGAAATGAGAAAGACAGAAAGAGAGAAGAGAAAGGCTAAGAAATGAGGAAGAGGAGGAAGGAAGACAAAGAAAGATTCCTTCCTTCCTTCCATCCCTCCTTCCTTCCTTCCTTTCTCCCTTCCTTCCTTCCTTCATTCATTCCTTCCTTCCTCCCTTCCTCCCTCCCTTCCTTCATTCCTTCTGTCCTTCCTTCCTTCTGTCCAGTTTTTATGGTTACACCACTTAGACATTTTTACCAAAATCCTCTAATATATTCTCTCTAAATGGATTAAAAGCAGAAATTTGATGCTGGGTCCACAAAAAAAGAATGTGTGGACACAAAAATAACCTCATTAACCCATCTATATTTGTCTACTAAACTAAACTATATATTGTTGTCTTTCAGTGAATCCTCCACAAGTTTCTTCAGAAACCAAATCAAATGGAGGAGGCTTAGGAATCCTCAACACCAGCGTCAGCACTTTGGTCTTTGCCAGCGCTTTCATAATAGCAGTGGTCATGATGGGCGTGATGGTCGGTTACTTCACCAGGAAGAGAAAAGCAGAAGACCGCCAAACTCTTCTGGTTTCAGCCTTGGATGACTAAAACCCAACCAACAATCATTTTATTTGTTTTATTTCAAGTTTCTCTTCTTACAGCAGATACTAATCTTAATGATGGGGTGTTGTGGGTCCTGTTCTTCATACATATATAACCGAGTTGTAAAACTGAAGACGCCCAATGCATAGCAATGTCTCTTTTCTTCCAATACGAATGCACTTAAACTCTGATTCTACTTTTAAAAAAAACAGATATAAATATACAATATAATATAATATACAATAAAATATACATTTGCACAAGAAATGGACAAGCAATCAATGTTAGAGCACAAAATGCATATTAACCCTCCTGTTGTCCTCGGGTCAAGGAAGGACAGAAGGAAGGAAGGAAAGGAGGAAAAGAGGAAGGAAGGAAGGAAGGAAAGGAAAGGAAAGGAGTAGCGAGGTAGGGAGGAAAGGAGGAAGGAAGGAAGGAAGGAAGGAAGGAAAGGAGTAGGGAGGGAGGGAGGAAAGGAAGGGAGGAAGGAAGGAAGGAAGGAAAGGAGTAAGGACGAAAAGGGGAAGGAATTTAGGAAAGAAGGAAGGAAGCAAGGAAGGATTGAAGGAGGAGGGAGCAAAGAAAGAGGGAAGAAGGAAGGAAAGAAGGAACAGTCAAACGAGATGGGGTCAATTTGACCCGGGAGTACGACAGGGGGGTTAAGGCTATCCTTTCTCTAATACCTTTTCATAAATTGCCAAATATCATACAATAGAGTACACAATACCCGAATTTCCTCATAATGAAATACACTTAAAATAGAATTGAGTTGTCTTTATATATATTTATTTATATATGGTTATAGCACACCAGACTCAAAGGTGTAGGCTGAATCATTTGTTTATAACCCTAACCCTTTTCCATTAGTTATTCAATGGTTCCCTATTTACCTAACACATACAAAACATTTATAGTAATTGGCTACATATATGTATATATATATATAATGCACATATATTTCCTTATATATGCATGGTTATATATCCCCAAAAGTATCAAGATTCTTATGAATTATATAATCCATTACAAAGTTTATATGTACAATAATATTTATACCTATTTAGTTTATTTATATTTTTATTCAGATTAACTATTATGCACTTTTAATGATGTGTGAGGCCAATCTAGTGAGTGTTGATCACGGTTATAAGGGCAAACTGTGATCCAAAGATAATTTAATCTAAAAATGATCAAATCAATCATCATTCATTAAAACGATCATTTTAGCCCAATAACATGATTTGACCATGAATAAGTTGAGCCATGTTAGAAGAACAGGACCCTGGTGGTTCAGTTGTAACCGGCATATTCCCGGATTGATTCTGGAAAGGGTCACATATCATTATCGTCGTCTCTCTTTGTGCCCTTGTTTCCTGTCTGTCTGTACTGTCTCCTGTCAAATAAAGGCACAACACATTCAAATAAACAAACAGTAAAACAAAAAAAAAGGACACACCATACTGAAAAGAAGAAAAAAAAAAAGCTGATGAATGCTTTTGCTTTTGATTTGTTGAGGTTGTTGTTGTTTGACGTGTGGAAAAGAACCAAAGTTCACTGAACCGGTTCCACGGCACGCAGTTATGAGTTACAGAAGATAAAAACAGGCACGCAAAGCTAAACAAAATTCCTCCCTGACTGGTTCTGCAGGATTTTTTAAATGTCAGTTCCCATCAATTATCGTCAGTGTCAGAGTCAATGTTTGCTTAGTTGAGTAAGACGTGCAGAAAGACTTCAATGTACGTGCAGAATTAGAAGTTTTGTTTTTCATATATAAGCTTTTTTTCATAATTGGAAATACAGTATGGTTCTCTTTAACCTCCATCCATCTATTTACACCCATTACTGACACAACCCAACCTTTATTTAACCTATTGAAATTGATATCTTCTTCAGATCCTGTTTGTTTTGAATGTTGGTCTACATTAAGATCAATTATTGTGCCTTTAAAAACATAAAATATATGTGCAGATTATATTAATATATTACTTTTTTTTACTCTTAAACTATGTTGCAGCCTTTTCAGTTCTGGTGAGATCAATGCATAAAACTTTCCACACTGACAGTTCGAACTATCCCGACAGATCTGTAAAGCAACATCTGTGATGGTGAAATGACATATTTGTATCATTTAACTGGGATTTTATTAACAATAAAAAGGGGAAATATGCATCACATTCTTGATCATTGCAATCACATAATTATAAATATGTGCTTGTGTCTTGTGTCTTGTCTCTTTTCTAAAATGAACAATTATCAAATAGCAATTTGGATTTTTATTTATTTTTATATCTGGACTCACGTGGGAAGTCCCAGTTCAGGTTGGGACTGATGATCCGTAGAGATTATCAGTGATGACAGATTAGAGTTGACAGACTCTCAAACAAAGGCTAAGGCATTTTTCTAAGCTGTGGGAGGATCAGGTTTATGTCAGGAGGAGATACTGCCAACACTGATTGAGAGCTGAAAATGTTTCCTCTGCCGAAGATTTTGAGCTAGTTAGAATAGGATATCTCACTTATTAGATTTCAATAAAGTTTGGTAGAGAAGACATAAAAACTTTTTAAGTGTGTCTTAAACCAGCAGGTTTCCATATGAGTAGTGAAAGAGTTTTTTCCTCTCTGTAATCATTCCTCCTGTTCATAATGACTATTAAAAGATCTCCTTCAAATGTGCTTTCAATGTAAAGTAATGGAGGACTGAATCCACAGTGTTTCCACACAGTCATGATAAAGTCTCTGATCAGCGTCTATTGAGCTTCATCAGTGTGAGTTACTATAGTTATTATAGTTACTATGGTAACAGTGTGAGTTAATCATATCAAGTTTTATCTGACACATTTACAGTCTTTTTAGCATCAGATTCCCTCTTAGTGTTTCCTGTTGAGCTGTGGTGGAAGTATAGTAGGAAAATGAGGAAAAAACATCAAATGATTATCCTTAATTTGTGTCAAAGGTGTTATTTACTTTTTTTTTTTACCAGTAAAGATGTCTTCTCAGCTTTTTTATAGGTTAGGTTAAAGGATAGGTTGACAATTCTTTGCAAGTATAGTAACAAAAAGAAAGACTAAAAACACTAACGTTGAAACATAGAATACTTGATTTGACTCATTTGGACGACTGAAGCTTCAAATTATTTTCAGATCAACCTTTAAATTGATTTTTTTGCACAGAAGGAGGACTGTGGATTTTGTCCCCAATCACTTCCATTGTAAAGTGATGGAGGACTAAATCCACAGTCATTTAAAAAGTCTCTGATCAGCTTCTATTGAGCTTCATCAGTGTGAGTTACTATAGTTATTATAGTTACTATGGTAACAGTGTGAGTTAGTCATATCAAGTGATATCTGACACATTTACAGTCTTTTTAGCATCAGATTCCCTCTTAGTGTTTCCTGTTGAGCTGTGGTGGAAGTATAGTAACAAAAAGACTTTGCTACTAAAAACACTGTAACGCTGAAACATAGAAGACGAAGATTTGACTCATTTGGACGCTGAAGCTTCATATTAGCTTAAGATTAACTTTTAAATCCATGTTTGCACAGAAAGAGGACTGTGGATTTAGTCCTCCATCACTTCCATTATAAGCATTCAGTATGAACAGGAGGAATGATTACAACAAGATAAACATGCTTTCATCTGACTCAACAACAAAGCAATTCCAAGTGATTTACATAAAACATAAAAGGCATCAAAACATTAAAAACAAAAAGATATGTTCTAATACAATTAAAAAGCTGGAGCTAAAATAGAATGAGACATAAAGCAGGAGAATTCAAATTACAGTTCAGTACAAGATATGAATGAAACGCCTTCTTTAAGCCGTCCTTTAGCACCACCATGTGGCCAACTTCGGTACACTTTAATTTACTTTCATAACATAAGTGATAGCCTACTTGTTAGTCTTCATGTATTCATCTCTCATGTTAAAGTCTGCTGTCAGTATTTTACAACACATTGTTTTTCGTATCATTTCATCTCAAAAACAGCAACTCATTTGTTTTGTGATATTAAACAGTTTTCCTGTAACTGGTTGCCAGGTTCTTGTAGGTGTGGTACAGTTCATGTCCGATACGCCGCTCTACCTCTTAACACCTCGGTATGTGGCACTTAAAAAACACAACACATTTAAATAGCAACAGCTCAAAGTCATTGTGGCAGGCTCCCTTGAAATCTTGTGCAGTTCATACTTGCACACTTGTGCCTTAATATATTTCATCTACCCAACCACACACGTGTCCACCATCCATCTATACCCGAGTAGGCAACCTTTTTGACATGGAGTGCCAGTTTTTGATTTTCTTGTTAATAAGTGTGCCATAAATGTTGTATTTGTTTGTTTGTAATGTTTTAAATTATTGTTAATTATGGCCCATAAGTTAAATTATGACACAAAATACAAAAACATTCATATCGGCCACATGCAAGAACATTTTAAATATATTTTCCCGTTATTCACAACAAGGGCTTAGGAATTATGGATCCCATTTGCAAAACACTGCTGTCAAAACGGAGACTACAGAGGATCAGTGCATCAAACAGAAAATTTAAAAATGTAATCGTATCACAATGCTACCATCCACATGAAACATCCACATCAATATATTAATTTCGGAAGCTGACTGATGTATTTATGTGCCTATGTATTTATTTTAATGCGGCTTTGCTCCTCTCTCACCACGGACTGACGCGCAGTAAATTGGAGTAGGATGACACCCAGAGGTGATTTCTTTAGATTGGTCCTTATTATTACAAAGATGCTGGAACTGTAATGTTAAAAAACGACGACGACAACAAAGTTAGCGGATCTTTGTAAGCAGATCTGTGCTTTAACATTTGCTGCGAGATGGTTTGGTCTGTAAATACTGAAACATGACAGCAACTATAACAGGGATCCTTAAACGGCGAACTCCGGTCCAATTATCTGCGGACCCTGGTCTAATCTTAAAAAAAGAAAAATCTTACATCAAATATTATTATTAAATGCGAGTGTTCACCGTTTTATCGCTGGTATGGAGGTGTGACTCCAGTCCTTCACCGTGTGTATTTATTTGAAAAAAATAAGTTTTGTTTTTGAGTATTTATTAGATTTCTTTTGTTTTTATGAAAAGGACATTTTCTGGTATATTAGCCTATATTTGTTTTTATGAAAAGGACATTTTGTTTTGTTGTTAAAATTAAAAACACATTTTATAGTTGAGTCATATATTCTCTTTGTCTACTATAGGCTACACCACTGTATTGTTAAGTTAGTTGGTGGTGTATACATTGATTTGTTGTGGCTTGACGGACCTTTGACTCATTGAAAAAACATTTTGTGGACCTTTAAGATTTGTATTTGAAGAACACTGAACTATTGTGTCTGAAATATTTCCGATCAACACACTGAAACAGCACCCACCTGTCAGTCCATGTGGACCCCCATAAAGGCTGATTCATGCTTCTCCGTTGGGTCGATGTCAAGCCGTCAAGCCGTCCCCTGACCTGCAACTCCCCAGAAATGTAACTACACCAATCACAGACCGCGAGGGCTTGATAGCAAAAAATATACAGAGTAATAATTAATCCACACACAGACTGTATAAAAGAAATGGAGGTAACATCCGTGACGTCACCCATTGGTTTGTGGACTGCTGCTCGGAAGCCAATAGTTTCAAATCTGGGCAGCGCCATCTTGAAAATTTCAGGTGCATGCTGGGAAAAATAAAAACACGGTTTCTACTTATATGGGCATGAGGCGGGGTCATGGGCAGAGCGGGGAGGTTGCTATGGTTGCGAGGGATGGATCTCGAGGACATTGGTCAATCAACATGTCAATCAGGACGTAGCCACACCCTAATGCATACCCTGCTTTATCGTCACATATAAAATCAGGGAGGCCAAAATGTCCCAAATGAACATCATACTGCATTGAAGAAGGCTTTAAACTAGCGATTGAGACCATAAACACATTTTGAAAATGTTTATTGAGGTTAGAAATCAAGTGAGAAGTTGGTGAATTCTCCATTGACTTGTATAGAGACGGTCGCCCCCTGGTGGCCTTTTGATAAAATGCAGCTCTAAATTACTTCCGTGTTGGCCTCATTTCAGAGGACCAGAGCTCCCCCTCCTGGGCCCACATGGACATGCTGGCTGGGAAATTACTGTACAATTTTATCATTACAGCTCCACTAAAATACACCAGTATTTGTGTTTGTTTGATTCTATTATTCAATCACTGCTAGTGTGGCTAAAAACAATATTTTAATATCCAATGAAAAGTTTGATTTCTTAAATATTAATTTCATCAAAAACTTTAATAACTTTTCAAAATGCTTTAATTCCTTTAGCCCATACATACTGTTCAGGGTCAAATTTGACCCATTTTTACATTTGAGAGCTATAAAACACCCTGTACACATTTCTTTTAAGCCAGACTTTTCCTAATGTGATCTACAATTTACAAAAATTGGAAATAAAATGCAAATGCATCTTTTAATTTTGTGCTGCTGATACACATTTTTATTAATGCAAGTTATACCTGTGTTTGTGACATTTTTAAAAAACAGCATTCACACATGTTGTTGTATTTATCATATTCTATCAAATGTTCTGGACCATAAAATAGTGACTGAATGTATATTTTCACAGGAGGATTAATCAAACACTTCTTAATGACTGATGGGGAATTTATGAATGTGAATTGATGTTGAGACTAATTATGAGTCACAATATGAACAGTACTGTATGTGAGGGTTAATTTTGCTTTATTGTTTGCTTTCTCAGCAGATTTGCACCATTTCAACTACAGAAATGACACCTGTAGTATGTACAGTAAGCAATTTGATGATATATTTATTTATAAGCCAGGAACTAGTTTGTTTAAAAGCTACAATAATGTTTCTTTGTCTAACAGCAATATAATATTCCTGTGCTTCCTCATGCTTTCTGCTGCTTTTACCACAGTAGTCTCACACAGATTGATGACAAACTGGCCGTCTGACTGCATTTTCTAGCTTAGAGTAAGGGTGCAGGTGCTACCTTTTTTCATTGATGTTGCTTTTAGATAACGTTGCACCAATATAATGTCCTTTAACCTGCATTCCTACCAACAGCATTTATAATGAAGTCTTCAAATCGACAGCCACCTTGGTAGAAAGACACACCAAAAGTGATTTGTCCACAATTTGGAGGAAATTGGTCCAAAAAGAAAATTCAGCATCTTCACAACAGACCTATGTGTGACGCAAAACTACTACTGCATTAAAATATGTCTTAATCTCCGTGACAAAGATAATAGATAATAATATAAGATCATTTATTTTTGCCTCATCTAATATGAAAAATCATTTGCTCATCTGATCACCTCCACAGCTCCACTTTTGTTCAAATCAATTCATTTTAATAGATTTTTGTTTTACCCTGTTAATAGTAAAACTCAATATGAATGGTTAAATTAAAATTAAACAGTCATAAGCATCCTTTTCCTGCAATGTGACTGCATGCACATGCTTATACAATGTTTACATGACATTTGCAGCTTGTTGATTGTTGATCTGCATCTCAAAGACCTTCCATCAGCGCCATCAATGAAATATCTGCAAACCAGCTGCAGGTGGAAGACATCTATAATATCTCACATTGTGTTTTTAGGTGGCTGGCTGCTATCTGTCTGTGAAATAATTGTGAACTTAAATTGTTTAAATTGAAAATAATAATACATTTCTTCATTGAATTGCTCATGCCTTATCTCCAGATCGATATAGGACAAGTGAAGGCAGCGTTTCACTTGAACATGACCTGCTTCCCAGAAGTGAACACTTCATTGTGACAAGAATGTGACAGAAGAATGAGAAGCTCCCATTACAATAAAAGGAATCCGAAAGCAATCTATCACAAGTAAACAACATATTTGTCAGCTGAGGTGATGAAGGTGCAGTTCTTCTTTCGGTTAAAGAAACTTTATATGTGCCTTAAAACAACAGTCAGAACAACAGTCAGGTGTCCATATAAACAGTGAAAGAGGTTTTCCTCATTGTAATTATTCCTCCTGTTCATACTGACTATTAAAACCTTTAAATGTGCTTTCAGTGTATGCTATGGGGCCAAACTCTGTCATCACACTGTTATATAAAACAGGTAATTATTATTGCTTACTATAGCTTCTGCTGGAGATAAGTGTGTTAACTTCCTGGTAAATGTATTTATAGTTATTGCTTAACATGAACAAGTTTTAATTACCAAAACCAAACAGTGCCAAGTAATCAATTTAGGTCAGCCACAAAATGCCTTTTGTATGTGATGAAGATGTTTATTCATACTCGTTGGACAGGGTTACTCTTATTACATCTGCAGTAGTTTTTATTCTGTATTTTGTGCTGCATGTTGTCATGTCTTTATGTTTTTTTAAGACAGTTCTCCGTGCTTTTATCGTCTCACAGGTAATCTGGGGTTGTAGATGTCTGGATGACAGATTCCTGCCCTGGAACAACCCTAACCCTAATCTCCCGACCTGGTGCTATATAAATAAAGATTGATTGATTGATTGATATGATATAATGATAATGTTGTAAATGATAAAACATTAACAAAGGCCTGGAAACTTACGAGGTTTAGTTCAGGTATGTTTTTTTCCCTTTTAACCAGTTGTTCACCTGCAGCTCTCCTTGACTCCAGGACTCACACTGGAGTCACAACAGAAAGGACAGTACATAGAACAATATCTGACATAAAGAACATACAGACATTACAAACATTTACAGACATAATAATGTAAAAAAAAAAATAATGGTATGGAAGTAAAAATTGCATTAAAATGCATTGAGTATGCATCTATCTTCATTAATTAAACTACAGCTTATTTAATTATATATAATCATGTGGTGTGATAATTCATCTATTTGAATTTATTGTCAGCAGGCTTGGGGAGTAATGAAATAGGATACAAAAAGGTTAACTGTATTTCACTACAGTTAGAGAAAAAAAGAAAAAGTCTGATTACAGGTAGGCCTCATTTAGTAAAAATGGGGATTATTTAGCTGGAACACAATTTTAAAAAACATTTTACAATAAAGAACAATATATTACCATGCACTGAAAAAGTCCCAAACTAAACAGCAGAAATGAGAGGGCAAATGAACTCGCAGACCCAGGAAGGTCTGAGTAGAGGATGATACCACCAGATGCGTGCAGGTGTGCCACACGTACACACATTTCACACACTTAGTGAATTTAAATATTGTCAGAGATGTTTGTTACTCTGTGGTTGTCCCAAAGATGAGTTAAATGAGAGCTTGAGTTTATGACAACTTGTAGCATAACACACATAACTGCTCTCCACCGATATGACTGTGTCTATGTGTAATATGTTGACCTGACAGTGTGTCACTGGTCGCCGAACAAAGTCAGATAAAATTGAGAAAGACTTCACACAGCCAGTGGGCCAGACGGTGTTTCATCAGAGAATTTCTTGACAATGTTACAGCACCGTGAATTGTGCAATTTTTGCACCCACAATCTGCTCCGTTGTATTTCTACCCACATAAAATTCTGTGCTAATCTGCTACCTTCCTTCCTATCCTCACCTATGGTCATGAGCTTTGGGTAGTGACCGAAAGAACAAGATCGCGGGTACAAGCGGCCGAAATGAACTTCCTCCGTAGGCTGGCTGGGCTCTCCCTTATAGATAGGGTGAGAAGCTCAGTTATCCGGAGGGAGCTCGGAGTAGACCCGCTGCTCCTCCGCGTCGAGAGGAGCCAGATGAGGTGGCTCGGGCATCTAATTAGGATGCCTCCGGGACGCCTTCCTGGTGAGGTGTTCAGGGCACGTCCCCGGGGAAGACCCAGGACACGCTGGAGAGACTATGTCTCTCGGCTGGCCTGGGAACACCTCGGGATCCTCCGGGAAGAGCTGGACGAAGTGGCTGGGGAGAGGGAAGTCTGGGCATCCCTGCTTAGGCTGCTGCCCCCACGATCCGACCCTGGATAAGCGGAAGAGGACGGACGGACGGACGGACAGACAAAGAAGAGGATTCTTCTTTGTCTAATTCTTTGTCTAATTACTATTAGTTTCCTGGCCAAAAAAGTGGTAAAAGCAAGGAGGTCTTTTTTAACTGCAGAGAGAGTTGGTAACATAGAAAAGACTCCAAACAATGCACCAAAAGCATCAGGCTCAACTTTTTCCCCACTTATTACAGAAATTATATTAAAAACATCCGTCCAATATTTATGCAAAGATGGGCAAAACCAGAGCATATGTATAAGATCCGCAGGTGAATGCTGGCATCTGTTGCATGCAGGGGACACCCAATCATAGAACTTCAACAAACAGACATTAGTATGATGAACCAGTTTACTCTGATTAAGGCTATGCCTCGCGCAAAGGATTTATGAACTCGATTTAAAATCTCCGCCCAAATATCCTCTGATATTGCCTCCCCTATATCCTTCTCCCATATCATCTTAATGGTGTCCAGACGTAAAAGATACATTAGATTAGAAATATATGAGCTGGAGCCTTTTAATGTTGGGATTGGTGTCAGTAAACTATCTAGAACAGAATCGTGGTGGGGAAACAGCAGACATCTGAAAAAATGTTGCTACAAATACTACATATGCAAGTGAAGAAGAAAAGAAGAGAGAACGTAACATTCTCATTACAATCAGTTTCTTTAAGTCTATTGGCAGTCCATTACATGATACAAAAGCAAAAGCTCAGGTGATTCACTGGGAAACCATATGTCCGATCTGTGTTCATAAGATTTACCTTAATCATTGTTCCTGTTTTTGCAATATTATACAAGACTGTGTGACAACTAAGCAGACAGTGCAGCCATGGCCACAATTAGAGAAATCATATAACCACATCAATGTCATGCAACTCTGAAGAGTTGTGTAAATGTGAAAACCTTAATGCAATAACATAAACATGTAATTCACTCTGATATGTGGTTGTTCACTTTGGTAATGTATTGTATGTTTTTACAGGCCACTCATACTCCATTCATTGATAGATTCATAGTGACTAAAATAAAGTATTACAGAAATAATAATTATATTTTTACATTTGACATTGTCATTTTTTAAAGAAATGACAATTTGTATGTTTTGTTGAATTTTGTTTCAGTGCAACACCATATTAATCACTGAGTGATGCCACGGGTAGCTTATCATAAATTATTCATTATTCATATTATTAGATTACTGATCAAATATATAATTGAAATAAAAAGCCTTTACAGTCCTGCTCACTATTATTGGCACCCTTCATTATTTGCATAACCTGTACAATATCTTCAGAAATAAATGGAGATGTACCAAATGTATATCATCAGGATCCTTTAATTGGAGGTCCAAAGTAATTTAACAAAGAAAATTGTTTTCCTGTATACATATTGTATTATATATATATATTACATATTGTAATCTCAAAGAAGAAACAGAAAAAACAGCATGTGCAGCAATAATGGCACCCCTCTTTAATATTTGGTTGCACACCCTTTGGCAGTGATGACAGCCTCCAAACATTTCTTGTAACCATCTATAAGCTTCTTGCACTTCTCAGCTGGTATTTTCTCCCACTCTTTCTTTGCAAATTGTTCAAGCTCTTGAACATTTGTAAGTTTCTTTTCCCCAATGCCAGATTTCAGCTCATACCAAAGACTTTCAATCAGATTGAGATCAGGACTCATTACTGGCCATTTTTTCCCTTTCAACCATTCCTGCGTGCTTTGGGTCTTTGTCTTGTTGGAGACTCATGATCTTCGACTCAAACCAAGTTTTCTCACACTGGGTAGGACATTTTGCTCTAAAATCTCTTGATAATTCTCTGATTTCATGATTCTTGTGATATGGTCAAGGCCTCATGTACCAAATGCAGCAAAGCAGCCCCACAGCATTATGGATCCTCCACCATGCTTTACTATTGGTAGGGTGTTCCTGTCCTTGTAGGCGTCATTGCGCCGTCTGTAAACATACTGTTGGTATGCATTGCCAAAAAGCTCTATTTTTGTTTCGTCTGTCCACAGAACATTTTGCCAGAAGGATTGTGGTTTGTCCTCTTTTGCAAACATTAGTCGTTCCTTTTAATGTTTTTTCTTCAGCAATGGTGTCTTCCTTGGCCTTCACCCATAAAGCCCTGTTTGGTTTAGTGTGCGGCGTGTGGTACTTGTTGAAACCATGACCCCAGACTGTTCCAGGTTGGCCTTCAGGTCTTTGGATGTTTGATGTGGTGTTTTTTCCACCATTCGCACCAACCTTCGAAGACTTCTCTCATCAATTGTTCTCTTCCCCCCACGTCCAGGGAGGTTCTTGACAGTTCCATGCTTGGCAAACTTGTTAAAAACATTACGCACTGTTGAAACAGGAATAGCAAGGTCTTTGGAGATGGCCTCATACCCTTTGGAGGTCTTGTGTTTGCTAATAATCACACTTCTAATGTCCTCAGACAGCTCCTTTGTCTTCACCATTGTGACAAAGGAACAGGGGATAACAGTTGACTTTTAAAAACACAGAAGTCATCATTCATTGGCTAATTCATGTAACATGGGCACAGACAATTTATCACAGGTGATTGTCATTTGTCATTTACCACAGGTGAGTCATCGTGTGTTTCCATACTGATTTACAGCAAAGGGTGCCAATACCAGTGACACAGCAAGCTTTAAGTTTTCTTATTTTTTTCCTCCCATTGTTTATTGTTTTAAATTGTTGTTTATCATTTTCTCTTTTGTATTGAACACTAGTTCTCTATAGACAAAAAATGTTTCACTTGATTCATTTTTTTCAGGAGATATTCCACATTATGTACGTAAACTTCATGGGTGCCAATAATGATGAGCAGGACTGTATTTACATTTTTCTCACTTCACTATTCATAGACAACTGCTGTTTGATTCTACAGACTAGAAATGATTCTCAACATTATGAATAATCTAATCTGAAATGATCATAAATGAAGAAGAATGAATGTATTTAATTATTAAAAGCTATGAATCATTGAGGCAGTCCAAACAAGTGTTTCTGTTATCTAACATCCTGTTAATTAGGAAGGCATTGTGAGCTGTTAATGCAGTTTTTATACATATTCTGAAGTTCAGTAATGATTTTTCAAGCTGTGAGATATGTCCTGTCAGATCTTCCACCGGTTCATTGCATTTTGAAAACATGATTTAGTGGAGATAAAGTGATACTTTACAGTGATACCACTGACAGGGGCTCCTTAACCTAATGAGTGCATATGCTTTAAATACTTTAAAGTACATTTTTCTCTTAATACTACACTTTCAGTGCATGTCTTTTTCTTGTGATGGAGTATTTTCACAGTACTTTTATATTAAAAAAAGAAAAAGGAAGAAATAGCAGATAAAAACTTCCTTTTCCATGATAGATCATTTAGCTGTACACTTTTTCTTCCTATAAACAAAACAACAGGAAACAAAACTAGCCCACATCTTGCACAAATCAGGGCTGAATTTGTCAATAAGTGTCTGTTGAGCAGTGGTGCAATGTAACTAAGTACATTTACTCAAGTACTGTACAATTCAGAGCCACTTATACTTTACTCAAGTATATACCATTGAAAATATTGAATGTTTTACTCTGATACATTTATTTGACACTTTGTTCATGTTTATTGTACATTGAAAAAACATAAAACATATATAATAAATAAAATGTATTTTAAATGAAAAAATGCATCTGTAAAGATTTCCCAACCAAACAAGATCAACTCTAATATATAACAGAAAGAGAAAAGTTAAAACATGAATACAAATTGTGGACTAATTTTTGTTCTGACCTTGATTTTCTGCAAAAAAAAAACCTTTCACTGATATTATCTACTTTTACTTACGTAAGATTATAACAGCAATACTTTTACTTATGATGACATACTTCTACATTGTTGTGGTGGATCTGAGTACTTATTTCATTACTGTTGTTGAGCAACATGCCATATTTGGATAAGAGGAAGTTGCTCTCCCACCAATATAAGCTTGAGATCTTCTGTCTCTCTGGATATCTTCTTTGTCTGCTGTTGCTCTCCTGTGACCAGCCATGATCCTCCAGACCGCTGTGCTCAGCATCCTCCTCTGCTCTGTCCAGAGCTTCACTCTGCAGGTAAGCATCAACAGACACCTTTAGATTCATACAGTATTCACACAGTATTGCAAATGTGTCATTCAGAAGCCTCTGAAATTGAAGTTTTCAGGATTTAAACTGAATATTTCAACTTGCATAAAATATTATATTGAATTCAGATAAGACCACAGTGGCACTATATCAATTTAAAAGCATTTGACCAACCTCTGCATGCTTTTACAGGCTTCATTTGAAAAGAGTGATGAATCCTCTGGTAAGACATACTTACATTTCATGAAGTAAAATGTATTTACTTGATGTAAATATTTAGTATTCATGTAAATATATAGCAATTCATGAAGTTACATTCAAGTACATGAACAAACTGTTTCTATTCAACAGGCAACACCATTGAGGAAGATGATTTCAGTGTCTCCACACTGATAGAGAAAGCCAATGCCAATCTGGGTATGTTCATCTCCACTGCAGCTGCTTTGTGTTGTTCAGTACAGATCTCATAATATGTGATAACATTTCACCTTTGGTGAAATGATCATTCCAGCAGTAAATGCATAGAACAAGACTGAGATTACATATGCACGTATTACAGTATATTAGCCTTTAAAGACTCAGATTTGACCTGACTGAATGAAATGCAGTACAACAAACAAGATGAAAACATTTTCTCTGTCATCATGTCATTTTACAGGAAAGAACCCTGATGATCCTCTAGTGATGTTTGGAGACATAGTAGTGCCAACTGATCTAGGAAATGCTGATCCCTGCACCAATAACATTTTCGGAAACTGCCTGTGGCCTAAAGCTACTGATGGCAACGTCTATGTTCCTGTCCACATCTCCAATCAGTACTGTAAGTCTCACTAACCATCTAGCTTTTAAAGGGACAATGTTGGTTTGTGAGAAGTGGATTAGCAATATATAACACACCTGTCTTCAATTCAGAACACTTATGGGCTCCAGCCTTAATTATGGAGGCTGATGTGGGCAAACTGATACTGTATGACAGACACTACTGAACAACATGTTGATATGTGGTGCATTTTTATTATTGATGCATCTTATTTAAACAGTTTAAAACAGATAAATAAAAGGATAGAATATAATAAAACCTATAAATAAAATTTAGACAAGCCAGATTAAAAAGGTATGTCTTAAGTTTGCTTTTAAAAATGTCCTAATAATTAGTAATAAGTAGTAATCATCTCATTTTTGCTTTTGCATTTTGAATTGTTGCCCATCAAGATTAAGTTAAGAAAACTGACTAAACTGATAATATGTGGAGTTTTTTCTTTCAAGCCCCCCAAAACAGAAGCGCCATCATTCGAGGTCTGAATTCATTTGCCCAGTCTACCTGCATCCGCTTTTTTCCCTTCAGTGGACAGACGGACTATCTGTACATCGAGTCTAGACAAGGGTAAGGACCACACATGCGCTATAGCACACTAGCATACCTTAATGCAACAGACATGGTGTGTCTCAGGTCAAAAGTACACAATGTGGAAACATTAAGGCTCTTTTACAGTTTGATAGTTTTATTTACTGCTCTGTTTCAGGTGTTTCTCCAAATTGGGGCGTAGGGGGGGGCCGCAGATATTGTCGCTGAAGATTTCTGGATGCATTTATCACAACACCATCCAACATGAGCTGCTCCATGCCCTGGGCTTCCACCATGAACAGAATCGGTCTGACAGGGACGAGCACATTAAAATCCTCTGGGAAAACATCGAAGATGGTGCGTCATGTTACAATCATAGTCTTCATCAAAAATTTGAAAAAGTCATTATCCATTATATAGAATGAACTATGACTTCCATATTACTTTTGAAATAACAAAACCAACAAAACTCAGGATGTATTAATATACGTCTGACCCTTAACACTTACTAATAAATGACTGGGCTTCATCATTTCATTTCAGCAGGTATAAAGTAACTCAGGGTGTGAATCATGTTTATCAAGACCTCTTGAATGAGCAACCATTGATACAGAAATAGTGACATATGTAGTTTCCTGCATATACTGTTCATGCTTTTCACTTACTGCACTTTTCAGACATTTCACTGACAAACTGTAATGGAACAGACCAAATCTGACTTGTGTGATTCTTTCGCAGGAAAAGCGAGCCAATTTGAAAAGGTCGAGACAAGGAACCTTGGCACTCCCTATGACTACGACTCTATCATGCAGTATGAAAGGTAGCTCTCATAGTTTACTCATTGATCAGTATACTTAAGCAAAAGTTAAATCATGTTATTATAACATGATAAACCCTTCTTTTACACTTTCAATCACTAACTTCAATACCCCCCATTTTTTTGTAACTGTCTCTCAGCAGTATGCAGGTATTTTGTACTAAAATGATTATAAATTTGGAAGCTTGCTACTCCTTTGATTTGTCTATCAGAGTGTTTGAAGCCTCTTCAAGAAAAGAGAATATTGGACTTACATAAATCAAGTGGATACAGCATCTATCCAAATGAATGCTAATTGTAGTCTGTGTGTCTGCTAGATGTACATCTAGACATGTTAGCCAGAACAACCTCATAAAGTGATGATATGTCAGATTACATTATATTATTATGTTTTCAGTCTGTTGTTGAGTTTTTCTGCCCCCAGGTGGTGAAACATTCTTAATGCAGCTTTAATCCTCCCATACTGTACATCAGTGGTCACTCAGCTCTACAGGAAGAACTAGTGGTTCCTGTTGAACAAGATCTAAGCAGTTGTGAAAACATTTTAAACTCCTCTTCACTACTGCCTGTTTGCACCACAGGAAATCATTCTCCAAGAATGGGCAGCCAACTATGATTCCCATCCCCGACCCCGACGTGCCCATTGGTGAGGCCACCGAGATGAGTCGCAACGACATCCTTCGGGTGAACCGTCTTTATGGCTGCAGTATGTATCTTTTGACCCATGAAGCCTGTTACTACTATTCCCTCTGATTTATCGACCTGCTCTTGTTTCTTCTCATCTTCATCCTTCCTACCTTCTAACCTGGCTACCCACTAGCCTACCACGTACCAACACTACTCTCTCATCATACTACTGTATCTATCACCCTGCTGACAAAATGGACAGACTAGTAAATAGACATACAGTAAACTTGGAACGATGAAATTATATACAAATATAAATGTTCATTTTACAGCAGTTCTTGAAAAAGAAATTAAAATGAACTTTTTTAGAATTTTCTGTTTTTTAAATTAATTTCAGATCAAGCTGCTTCCCAACCTGATGTGGAACCTGTGAAAAGGAACCAATTCCTCTAGAAATGAAAGTACGTTTCTGTGGAAACCATCAACGTGATTTATTGTTAGCTTGTATTTACTGACTCATTTTCTATTTAAACATCTGATGATCTAATGTGTAGAGATAATGTATTTTATGAAATGTTAGTTATTACCAAAGGACTTTAATGTTTTACTGCATGTATGCCAATGTGTGTGTGTGTGTGTGTGTGTGTGTGTGTGTGTGTGTGTGTGCGCACACATTGTCAACATTTTCAATTGTCTTTTCAACAGGAGGCAAACCATGCAGCTTCTCATCTACAAGCAACGCCAGTAACGCATCTTATGATTTGTAACATGCTTAATAAAATTTAGAAGTTGATTAAATTCAGCAAAATATGATACTGATTTCGTTAACTTTAAAAGTATAGGCAATGCAACTGTCCAAATACAACAGCACAAGTTCACACTTACTGTATGTGTTTAACTGCTTCTGCAATTCATTGAACATTAATAATGAATAAAAATTCTTTCAGATACAGCATATCATGTCAGCCTGTTTCTGTTTGGTCTAAATGAGATACTTACCTGTTAAGATTTCTGACGCTGGAAAGATAAACATGACCAAATGTTGTTCCAGCATTTATGCCTACATGTTACACCTGTACACCACAGTCCCCACCAGCTCCGGAGACACACAGTATGTGGAAGGAGTGTGTAAAGACTAATATTAAATCTAATATGTACATGATACAATGTAAAGTTAAATATTATTGTTCAATTTATTCATTTCAAAAAGCTTTTCATGTCATTATCTATACTTTAAAAAAATAATATTGAGCATTTGGGGCTCTGGGAACATAAAACCTTTATTCTAGACGACGCACAGGCTTCCTCCCATACTGTGGGGACAAGCCTTTACGTGTGTGCAGCGTGCACCATGTATATATATACATAGACACCGCATTGACTGTGGAGAAGCGTACCTAAAGCTCCGCCATCTTGGTACAGGGCTAGCAGAGGCAGTCGTGCATGTACATGTACGGAGGTAAGAGGTACTCCACAATCTCAAAGTAGAATTATTCACTGAAATCTCGACCGATTTCTAAACAGTTTGATTTGTGAAAAACATCACACACGCGGCTAACACACGGGATGCTTGGGTCTTTAAAAAATGCCAGTTTTACTACCCAAATACACACAGAGGATGTGTTCTTGCTCAGGGAACATGCCGAAGAAACACCAAAGATCTAGATATGGCACATTGAGCGAGTGCTTGGAGTTCAGTGGTATGTGGATGAATTCCAATTCAGAGTCACAGTTCAGAACAACCCACTGACAAGGAGAGGGGTTCTCTCCACTGTGGCTTCCGTCTATGATCCGTTAGGGTTTGTGGTCCCTTCATACTAGTTGGCAAACAGATCTTTCATGCACTATGCAGAGATAAAGTAAACTGGGATGATAATCTCCCTGAGTGCGTTCTTCCACTGTGGCAGTCATGGCTCAGAGCTCTGCCTTAATTGGCAGACCGAAAGATCCCAAGAAGTTACCTACCATCAAACTTTGGTGAGGTCAAACAATATGAACTTAACAACTTTTCAGACACTATTCTCATGATGCTCAAACGGCAGACTCCGGTCCAACTATCTGCGGACCCTGGTCTAATCTTAAAAAAAGAAAAATCTTACATAAAATATTATTATTATTAAATGCGAGTGTTCGCCGTTTTATCGCTGGTATGGATGTGTGACTCCAGTCCTTCACCGTGTGTATTTATTTGAATTTATGTTCAAACGAAAAATAAGTTTTGTCTTTGAGTATTTATTAGATTTCTTTTGTTTTTATGAAAATGACATTTTTTAGTATATTATTTTTGTTGTTTGTTTACTCTGTTAATAGTAAAACTCAATATGAATGGTTAACTCAAATTAAACAGTCATAAGCATCCTTTTCCTACAATGTGACTGCATGCACATGCTTATACAATGTTTACATGACATTTGCAGCTTGTTGATTGTTGATCTGCATCTCAAAGACCTTCCATCAGCGCCATCAATGAAATATCTGCCAACCAGCTGCAGGTGGAAGACATCTATAATATCTCACATTGTGTTTTTAGGTGGCTGGCTGCTATCAAATCTCCTCTGTCTGTAATTGTGAACTTAAATTGTTTAAATTGAAAATAATAATACATTTCTTCATTGAATTGCTCATGCCTTATCTCCAGATCGATATTGGACAAGCGAAGGCAGCGTTTCACTTGAACATGACCTGCTTTCCAGAAGTGAACACTTCATTGTGACAAGAATGTGACAGAGAAGAATGAGAAGCTCCCGTTTACAGTAAAAGGAATCCGAAAGCAGTCTATCACGAGTAAACAACATATTTGTCAGCTGAGGTGATAAAACTTTCCACTAAGGTGCAGTTCTTCTTTCGGTTAAAGAAACTTTATATGTGCCTTAAAACAACAGTCAGAACAACAGTCAGGTGTCCATATGAACAGTGAAAGAGGTTTTCCTCATTGTAATTATTCCTCTTGTTCATACTGACTATTAAAACCTTCAAATGTGCTTTCAGTGTATGCTATGGGGGCCAAACTCTGTCATCACACTGTTATATAAAACAGGTAATTATTATTGCTTACTGTAGCTTCTGCTGGAGATAATTGTGTTAACTTCCTGGTAAATGTATTTATAGTTATTGCTTAACATGAACAAGTTTTAATTACCAAAACCAAACAGTGCCAAGTAATCAATTTAGGTCAGCCACAAAATGCCTTTTGTATGTGATGAAGATGTTTATTCATACTCCTTGGACAGGGTTTCTCTTATTAATACACAGTAGCTTTTATTCTGACAGTTTAAGACAGTTAAGAGCATTTTCATGCTTTTATCGTCTCACAGGTAATCTGGGGTTGGTGATGTGTGGATGACAGATTCCTGCCCTGGAACAACCCTAACCCTAACCCTAATCTCCCGTCCCGGTGCTATATAAATAAAGATTGATTGATTGACTGATATGATATAATGATAATGTTGTAAATGATAAAACATTAAATTATGAGGTTTAGGTCAGGTTAAGTGCTTTTTTCCCTTTTAACCAGCTGTTCACCTGCAGTTCTCCTTGACTCCAGGACTCACACTGGAGCCAAGGAGAGCTGCATACAATATAATAAAATCAGAAAACATTGAAGTGGAAGTTAGTATAATTTTAGTATTTAATTTCAAATTTAAAGCGCTATATTAATAAAATTAACTTGAACTTGAAGGTAGCTCCAAACTGAAAAGATGTCACATCTTGCTACATCAATATTTATGTGCATTTGAATCAATCCTGTTATTGTTTTATTACTTCCTGGAACTCATTACTGCAAAACCGGCTGTGAGAGACCTATAACCAGTCTGTTGTTATCAGAATAAAATGACTGGTTGGAGCTAAAACTGATGTTCTGTGTGTCTCATTCATCATGAGAGACATTACTCTGCTGTTACACCCTCTGTTTCCCTCTCTTTCGATAAATGACCTTACTGACCATATTTCTGTCTCCCTGCTTTTGTCTGATCTTGGTTTCACCTGCTCTGCTTCATGTAACAGCTCAATATCACTTGTCTGTGCTTTCCATCACTGTTGCACATCACTGTCAAACGATGATGTTTCATGATGATGTAACCCCCGGTTACCAAAACAGTGAAATAAAATAAATTGGATAACTTAATTGATTACAGAAAAGTGAATTTATGTGGGTGGGTATGATTTTAATGATAAAATTAATTAATTAAAACAATAAACAATTATTTTTTTAATGTATTTAGATAAATAACCGTTGTACCAGAGACTATAAAAGCCTGTCACCCCGCTATCAAAGCAGCAGCTGATCCAGACACCCAGACAGTTGAGCCAAACCCAGAGTGAATTGAACCAAGTGATTGAACCAAGAGAGGTAAACCTGGAGCAGTCAACACTACTGCTGCTCTTTCTGCCGTAGTAAAATCCCGGTGAGTTTTGGTTGAAACCAATTAGTTGTAAATATAGCAATATTCACTGACAAAATAGTTTAGAAGAAAGAAGAAAAACGTTAGCGCTAGCCGGGCTGGCGTTAGCAACGGTTAGCCAACGCTAATGTTGACAGGTTGACAACCGTTGTGCTAACGCTAGAACCTTTAGCACCCATTAGCAGCCGCTAGCATTGGTAGCCGTTTATAGCCGTTGGTGCTAACAACGCTAACGTTAGCAATTGTGGATTATTACCTGATTAGTAGCTATTTTGAGTTGTGTGTATATTGAAATCAATGTGTGTATAAGTCAATGTTAAAGTTATATTAGTTGTACTATAATTATCATATTGTATATATCTTAGGCTAAATTTATATAACCTGTTTATAATTGTGTTATCGATTTGTAATGTCTTAATGATTGAAAAGGGAAGAAAAGAGAGAGAAGAGATAAAAACATGATAAGGAAGAATGCAAGTTTAATTTTGTTTAGTTTATTAACATTTCAATCAAATGATAATTTGTAAATATAGAACAAGTGATTTTGAAAAAAAAAAGTATTTGATCTGTGTAGTGATTATTATTATTTTTTGACTTTGTGGTTACAAGGCCAGGTCCTTGTCCTTGTCCTCGTCATCATCCCCCTCATCATCCTCCTTGCCCTCATCGTTCTTGTCATCCCCTTCATCCTCATAATCATCATCGTCATCTGCACCAGAGATTCTTCAGCTCGGCTGGTTCCGGTAGTGAACAGTACAGTAGGGCTGAAGTGGCCGGCCAACCCCTGAACCAGTAGAAATGTTTATGTCTTGTTTTGTTTCTTTTAGTGATAATTGAGTTTGTGGTCTGTGGTGAAGGTCTGGTTTGGCTTTGGGAAAGATCATGGATTGGGTTTAAATGATCACTTTGTTAAAGTTAGACAAAGGAAGTCAGTCTTTATTTCTTTAAAGTAATCATTGCTACATAATAACAGCAATGTTAAGGTTAAGGGACAATCATACATACTTAATTTTTACTATCACAAACAGCAACTCGCAAATACACTTTCCAATGTAGATAAATGAAATGTAATTGCTTTATTTTGATTTTTGAGACCCCTAAAGTGTGACTCTAAGGTTATCAGATACACAGAGTTGGTCACTTACTCTGTACCAATGAAGTTTTATTTGTTTGTTTGGTTTTAATCATACTTCAGATGCACAAACCAAAAGGCTCAGTCTGGAGGTATATAAACACCAACATGGTCTAATTAAAAATGTTTCCTCAAAACTCTCCATTTAAATAAACCAACTTAAAAAAAACTCAAGCAAAAAGAGGAACAACCTTCTTTTTTAACTCAGTCACATTAAACATTCACACCTGCAGTCATGCTCACACCTCATGGTTTTTATCTTAGTTCATTTGTGTTAATTACAAAGTTTATTTTGGAATAAATCACTTATTCTTTGCCTTCAGCTTGCGTTTCACTCTCGTGACATAGGGAAACATTGCCGCACTGTAGAATCATAACACCTGACATTGTCACATTTTAATTTTCGATTTCATACCAATAATGGGGTCAAATGTTTTGCAAGCCTTCACTTTACCGCAAAGTGAGCGAGAGCACATACCGCAAACAGATTCTCAGAAGTGAACACTGAACACTAGTAAAACTAGTTCTACTCATTATGTCAGTAAATTACAAATTATCCTCACTTCCTTAAGGCAGAACGTATATATTGAGCCTCCAATGTTGGAGATGACACACTCGGGAAGATGGCTTCACTAACGCCGCATCTGCTGCATCTGCTACTGATGGTCTCCGTTGCATCTGCATGGACCAAAACCATGTACCCCCACTACAGATACTATGGAGGCTCAGTGACCTTCACCCCAAAAGCGAAGAATTCAGACGGGACTTTTGAGGTATGTTACTTTGGGTGTCATGTGAATCTCAGGTCATGGTAGATTTTTGCTTGTAAATCATCTCAACAATATAACTAGAATTCTCTCTTTGAGGGACACTGAGAGATTAATGCATACTGTTACTGCCAGTGGACTGGACTGTTATGCTTTCTACCTGGTCTACCCCCCCAAAAAATTATAAATTAGGTACAATTAATTCAGAACTCTGCTGCTCAGAGGACCGGAGAAAAGTCTTGCAAGGGTTTTCAGTCAGTTTCTATATAGATTTGACATTTATTTTACTTGTTTTCACTGTTTATTTGACTGACTTGCTTGAAATGTTTGGAGCAGTATGATCGTGTCAGCCCTTTGATATGAATCTCTTATTTGTTTCAAAGTGCAGGAAAAATACTTTATAATAGCTTTTAGTTATTTTAAATTTAAGTTAAAAACATCTTTGGCCTGGCCATTATTCATTTTATTTAATGTTTTATTCAATCATATCTAATTTATTGGTTGTTGTATTATATATCTGTTTTTACTGTTTACTGTTTAAGTGCTTGCAAGGGCAGTTTATTATTATCAGGATTACATATTTCAGCATGTATTTAAATATACGTCTCACATGTAAGGCAGCAACAAACAATTATTTGTATTATTAATAAATCTGCCAATGTTATGTTTTCAAATAGTGAATTCAGTTTATTTGCTAATTTTTGTTTATGTTTTGTTTGACCAACAGTTTAAAGCCTGAAGACATTTATTTAATTGACTGTAGAGAGAGAAAGAAAGAAAGAAAGAAAGTTGCCCGTACATTTTCTGTTTTCTACAATTGTTGCAGTTCTACTGTCATCAGGTTACCCTCCATAATCAGACTGAATTATTTGCAGGTGGAACTTCGCAACAGACAAACCTCGTACTCCTGCTACCAGAATGGCTACACTTGTTACTACGGTAACTGTGGATCCCAAACCCAGAGCACTAAGGCACTTATCGCCAGGAACTCCTACGGTCTCAACTGGTGCCAATACGAGGTGGTGATTAAAAGAAAACTCAAAAGTAACCAACGCTTTGCAATTAGGTGAGACTTTATTTTTTTTTACTGAAAGGGAAGCATAAAACCTACCTTGTTTAACTAAATGTATAATTAATATCTCTCCACAAAAAGTCAAATTAACTTGTTTTTAGTTCTGATTCTTATGATTCAATCTTCTCTTCCTCTTTTACAAATTATAAATATATAGTAAACTTTATATGTGTAGCACCTTTCATACTTGAAATACCACTCAAAGTATACAAAATTACTTTAATAACAAAATAAAATAATAATAATAATAATAATTATTATTATTAATACAACTTAAATTTAAGTAATTAATAAAATACAATAAAACAAGTGGGGCAAATGGGCGAGGCAATTCAAATATAAAAGCAAGATTAAGTTTGAATTTAAATTTAGTATTTATCATTACATCATATCACACACAACAATACTCATTTACTACCGATCAATATTTAAGAATTTTGTAAACTGACATCTGTTTTCACATTAAGAACTGACTCAGTAACTGTGTATTTACAAACAGATACCCCACAAGCTTCGGTTCTCGCTATGGTCAGGGATACTGGATTTCAAACGTCAGAAGCTCATTCGCCGCTTGGAGAATGATGGCACACATAGACCTGGGAACCCGATCTGACACCGGTGAATCTAACAGATCTCCCATCGTCACCATGCTGCCTGTTCTCAGGTAATGATCACAGTAACAATTGATTGATGCAGACAACACACTGTGTATCATCTAGATCAGTAAAAGAATGATGACCTCATCAGAGAGGGACTGTTCCTGATTCAGCTCGATTCACTCTTTACAGAGTAACCAAGAACTGTCCACGATCATTCAATCTGACTGTGTTTGACCCTGATGGTGACCGTGTCAGATGCAGGGTACCAACAAGCTCAAGTACATATGAGTGTTCACTGTGTGGTCTGGTTGGCGGTTTCTCTTTAGATAAGGTAAGAAATCTAAATGAGCCAAACTCCCACATTCACATATAAAATAACATGATTTTCTGTTGTGTTAACTTGTAACTCAGGTGACACTAAATGTCAGTCCACCAATGGTAAGATAACACTAAAAACTGAAAGTTTGGCATAAGACAAAGAAATGAGGTGTGAGCTCATCTATTAAATAATGACGTGTGTGAAAGAAGTAGCCTGGCTAACACCAGACCGCATCTCATGTGAGATTGGCGATTTGTTCCCTATCTCAGGCGAAAGTTTTGTCTTGGTGGCCATGCCAACTTTCTGAGCGAAGTAGAATCTCGCTGGAACGAGAGCATGGGTTTACCCAGGCTATAAAAGAAGTGTAAGAAGGGGAAAAAATCACGAAATGAGGTTATTTTAACAGGAAGGTATAAATTAATGTTTAGATACATACTAATATAAAGTAATATGAATAATGAGAGGGAGACACTGATTGAGAGTTTGGAGCCATTGATGAGAGTAACTGTCTCCTTTTCCTGTTTATTAGGATTCCTGCTCCCTTCACTATACCAACAAGAATAAATATGGATTGCATCCGATTGAGCTTGTGGTGGAGGACTTTCCAAACAAATCCATAACTCTGTCCTACTCCGATGGTTACCACACAACAAAGAACCCACTTTCATCAAAGAGGAGCAAACGTCAGGAACCAACCACCACCTCGAAGCGTTACCGATCATCCATTGCTCCTCTAAGCAAGCTTCCTCTGCAGTTCACTATTCAAGGTATGACATATTCATGTTAAATATATTAGCCATACTCATTCAAACACATCAATTTCTCACTCAGTCTCTCTTTTTTCTGATTTGATTTAAGTGGACTCGCACAGTGCCCGTTCATGCCTTGATGGGGATTACTTTCCCATTTTCCTGGCACCGACTCCGTCTAATGGAGTACATCTTCCTGCCTTCGTCAACAAAACCCTCGAAATCAAAGTCGTATCCACTGCACAAGACAGCAAGTAAGGAAATCTTGTGTTTGAATCACTGTAAAAGATCAGGTTCACCAATACTACCAATATTTATGCTTACAAAACACTTTGTGATTTTGTTTTGAAAATTGCTATCAATAGAGTTGATTATCATCATCATTATTATTATGAACTCATGAAGACGTTTCTCTTGTAGGATCTACGACCTGATCATTTCTGGACCAAAGGGCGTTAGCAAGAAGAAAATCTCCACAGAGGAATATGTCATAAAATGGACACCAACTGACAATGAATTAAATGACCATTTCCCTATTTGCTTTGTGTCTGAAGCAAGAGACAAGTGAGTTTCGAATATAACATCTAGTTGGCCTAGATGGTTTATTATTTATTGATGGCTTTAAATTTAAATTAGGTTTTTATTGCATTTCTTTGTTTTTGCATCTTTCTGTAGTTTCCAATCAAACGTTTCAAGGAGAAACTGTTATTATTTAAACTGTCTTAAGTCAACGCTCTCCAATTTTACATTTTATTCCAGAGTTTCCAGTGGTAGAGTCTATCAGTCAGAGATGCGCTGTGTGATTGCTGACGTTGGACACTATGGTTAGTTGATTACATTTTACTTAAAGGATATTAGTTGTTTTTTTTTTTTTTAAAGATTTTGTTGGCATAGACACCTTTATTCATCAGTAGATTGACAGGAAACATGGGAGAGAGAGGGGGGGGGTGACATGCAGCAAAGGACCTCCGATCGGGATTCGAACCGGGGTCGGCTGCGTATACGGCACGCGCACTAACCGCTCGACCACCTGCACGCCCAGGATATTAGTTTTTATATATTTGTAATGCCTTTTATGTAGATGAAGTTTTGTGGAATACATTGGTTATGAAGAAAAAGAAAGAAAGAAGAAAAACCCAAAGCAAGTGTTGTCCTTGTACAAGCAAAGTAAAGTTACTTTTTAAACATTTGATTAAAAATGTTTTAGATGCAAAAGTAAGATTTTCATCTTGTGTGTATTATTTATTATTAATAATATTCAGAGTCCAAATTTTAAGTTATGCCGTCCACCACACTTGCCACCACCAAATGAAGAAAGTTGTCAACTTATATAATACATCATCTGAACTGCACCACTGTTCATGCCCAGTAGATGGCATCTGTCGCTCAAATGTAACAATGGGTCTTTTCTGGTTCATTGACATTACGACCTACTGTGTTTCTTTTTCGTGGGAGGACAAACTCCAAACATCATGATCCATGCAACATTTTATGTCTTCTAGCTGTGCCTGGATCTGTTTATGAAGTTATTTAGCTTTGAAGGAGAGATAGAGCAGAGTGTCATCATGTTTTATATCTCATCATATATATAGAGACCACTGTAACATGCAATGAAACAGCAATGACAGTAGAAGTGGAGAAGACATACATCATCAGACGAAATGAGGACAAATTGCACCTGAATGATCCTTCCTGCAACCTGACAACAAGTTCCAACAAAACCCACCTGGTCGCTGTCATGTCGCTGAACGCCTGTGGAACCACTACAGAGGTATATCACGTAATACTCATCTGGTTCTAAACCTCTACATTACTGCACACATCTGTGTCTTTTGAGAGATGGTAACGTAGCAACATTAACTAAAATATCAGTTAATGCAGCGAAAGTTGTAAAAGTGCATTCTACACTATTGTATTGCTTGTTTTCCTTAACTACTGAATATCTGAGTACTTCTTTCACCACTGCTTGTTATTTAAAGCGATGGCTCTAACTCCACCAATTTGCAACCAAGGGAAAAAAAATGGGCGAGGAGGTGTTTAGATAGACGTCATGATGCAAATGACGCTAGTTTGAAATTACACCAAACCATCACTTTAAATAAAACATTTTTTAAAACATTGGACACATTTCCTTTCCTAATGACTGCATCTTACTGTCTTTCACTTTCAGGAGGATGCAGACAACATCATCTTCAAGAATGAGATCACATCTGCTGACCCAAGTGAAATCATTTCCAGGCAACATGACGTCGACATCGCCTTCTCCTGTGTCTACCCAAAGCGAATCAACATGACTCTGGGATCAAGGCACAAAAATCCATATGGGTTCACAGAGAAAGGTTTTGGTGCTTTCACCTTCCAGTTTGAATTCTTTGACAGCCCGCGCTTCAGGAGAAAAAGGGATGCCAGCACTTATCCAGTGGAGGTGTACCTCAAACGGATGATCTTCATGCAGATCGAGTCAACGGCCTCCATCCCCAACACAGAGCTGTTTGTGGAGTCCTGCAAGGCAACTCCCTATGACAACCGTAAATCCCGAATCAGCTACACCATCATCGAAAATGGGTAGGTCATGTGATTCATTATTATAGATGTGATTTCTGCATGCTTGTTGTTTAAATTTCTATTTTCATATCATTGTAGGTGTGTGAGGGACAAGACAGTGCAGATTTATCCCAGCTCCAGGACACAGTTCAGATTTGGGATGGAGGCTTTTGAATTCATCGGTGCTTATGACGAGGTGAGGTTACTTTTTTCAAACACACATATAATACTGGGTTAGTTATACAGAAACAGTGTTGGAAAGTAGCAGGTACATTTACTCAAGTAATGTACTTAAGCACAATTTTGAGGTACTTGTACTTTACTTTGTTAATTGCCATTTTTGGAAAATATTAATATCATAGATTGTGAGAAACTGAGATTCTATTGAAATGTACTTGCCTGATTATATTTCAAACAAAGGATATAAACTGCTAATGGAAAACACCTATACTGTTTTCTGTTTTAGATGCATATTTTGTTTAGAGAAGCAACATTTCATTACTTTATCTGACTTAATGTGTCTGCAGGTGCACATCACCTGCTCAGTGATGCTGTGTGAGAATGGGATCCCAGGAACCAGGTGCTCTCAGGGATGCATCAGCTCCGTCTCAGGGAACCATCGCAGCAAAAGAGCAGCTGCGGCGCAATCCTCCAGCCACTCCATTTCCCAGGGTCCTTTGCACCTGGTGAAAACTCCTGACAGCAAATGTAAGTCTGTGTGTGTGTGTGTGTATATATATATATATATATATACAGTATAGTATTTATTTATCATTTTCATTGTACCTGAATTTTACTCTGATCTCTGAATTTTTGCATTTCTTTTCCATTTCAGCTTCTGGCTTGAATCTGAATCTGGGCATGAACCTCATGTTCATTGTTGGATGCCTTCTGTTCTGTGCAGTGGTGGTCTACCGAACGAGGAAGTCCAAAGGTCAGTACCAACCCCTGCCAACTGCTGAGACCGGCTGAAGACCAAAAAGCCTGTTTAATCCACTCAGATGAAGAGAAATATTTTTTTCCAGGTATCGGTGGTTTGAATCATTGTCCAATTGTTGGATTTAGACATATGAAGTATTCAGTGTGTGAATTAATCAGTATATAAGCTACTTCACAAATTGGGGTAAGAAATCTTATTGTGTGCACTTTGATCATCTGCAGACTTCTTTTTCAACCATTTTACTCATAGACATTAATATATCTTAGTCACTTGACATGAAGTTGAGCCTCACTGTCATTCTATGCTAATGATGTGTAACTTGAGTTGTCTGCTCTTATCCTATTAACAGATGTTGTCCTTAGCTTTTTATGCATACACAACAATGTTCTTAAACTTTTGATCAGTGTCATTTAGAAACTGAATCACAGTTTAACCTCCACAACATGGCCAGATTAAACATCTATGGGGCTCCGGGGCAAAAGTTTGTTGTTGGGTCCTTGTTGATCCCAGCAACACATGGGACTACCCCAGAGCTAAAGTGATTGGTTGTTGAGTTGATAAGTTGATTGACATACAGCTAATTGGCAACAGCCAAAAGTCTCTGGTAGCAGATACTCAAGTGTGAATATTTGCTATTTTTTCAGTTTTCTATGATAGTAAAGTCAACATCTTTGTGTTTTTGAATGTTGATCGGACAAATCAAGTCATCTGAACGTATTTAGTTGGGTTTCAGGTAATAATGATTATGATTTTTTCCACTATTTTATTACATTTTAATTTCTAAACAATCAATTGATAATTAATGAAAGTAATAGTTGGTAGCCTTGTTCGAACCAAATTTTACAACAAACAAGCTCAATATAAACAAAAACTGTTAAAGTCTTAGAACTAGATTTTGACCCAGAGCCCCTCTTCAAGACCAGGACCACATGACGGAGGATGGAGGATCTGTCAGAGTTTATATTCATATTGTACTACAATGCTGCCAATTTTGTAAGAATCAATTAATCAAATTATATCCTTTGTTGTTGTATTTTTACCTTCATTTATCATTAAAGTGTACTTCAACCTCTCTGTAATCATTCCTCTGTCTCCTGTTCATACTGACTATTAAAAGATCTGCTTAAAATGTTCTTTCAATGTAAAGTGATGGAGGACTAAATCCACAGTGTTTCCACACAGTCATTTGAAAGTAGATTGAGCTTCAGCAGTGTGAGTTAGTCATTTAAAGTGATATCTGACACATTTACAGTTTTTTAGCATCAAATTCCCTCTTAGTGTTTCCTGTTGAGCTGTGGTTGAAGTATAGCAACAAAAAGACTTTGGTACTAAAACACTGTAACGTTGAAACCACAGACTGTATAAAAGCAATGGACGTAACATCCGTGACGTCACTCATTGGTTTGTGGACTGCTGCTCGGAAGCCAATAGTTTAGAATCTGGGCAGCGCCATCTTGAAAATTTCAGGTGCATGCTGGGAAAAATATAAACACAGATTCTACTCATATGGGCATGAAGCGGGGCCATGGGCGGAGCGGGGAGATTGCTATGGTTGCGAGGGCTGGATCTCGAGGACATTGGTCAATCAACCTGTCAATCAGGACGTAGCCACGGCCTAATGCATACCCTGCTTTATCGTCACATATAAAATCAGGGAGGCCAAAATTTCACAAATGAACATCATACTGCATTGAAGAAGGCTTTAAACTAGCGATTGAGACCATAAATCAAGGGGTTAGAAATCAAGTGAGAAGTTGATGAATTCTCCATTGACTTGTATAGAGACGGTCACCCCCTGGTGGCCTTTTGATAGAATGCAGTTCTAAGTTATTTCCGTGTTGGTCTCATTTCAGAGGACCAGAACTCCCCGCCTGGGCCCACATGGACATGCTGGCTGGGAAATTACTGTACAATTTTATCATTACAGCTCCACTAAAATACACCAGTATTTGTGTTTGTTTGAATAAATTAATCAATTGACACGATGTAATCATAAAGAGGCAGCAGTGATGTTAGGTGAAGACCAAACCAGAGCTAGAAATAGACTGAATATTGGACAGATTGTGGAGTGGAGTTTCCCCTAAGTGGCCCAAAACTCAACTAAACTGAACTTAACTTAACTCAACCCAACCAGCAAGTTGGTATAACAGGGAGGAAGTATCTGATGCAGCTTGGAGCCAAAGGTGGACTGTTTTGGAGTAATCAGGAGGAAAAGGCCTTCAGTGAAAGAGGCAAAACAACAGAATGGAAACCTTTTGGACCAACCATTTTTGAAGACTTAAGATTTTTTTTTTTAAAGTTAAGAACATAAAGAGAAATACAGGATAGGTAAAGATATTGTTAGTTTTTGTATACTGTTCCATAGGGGTATGTACAGTATGTGTGTATATGTATGAGTATGTATGTAGGTATGTATGAATCTCTGGTAGGTTGTTTTGGTTTATATAGTGCACATTGTTACATTGTTGTGACCTACCTATTTATTATATGTTTTTTAAATATACTATTATATGTAGCACTGCCTGGTCCGAGACAAATTTCTCTCATGAGACAAATAAATAAACCAAACCTAATATAATGAGGAGTACTCAAAGCTCAGTCAAAGTCAGAGTGAGTCTATTATCCTCTCTGCTCCTCCAATCACTGCTAGTGTGGCTAAAAACAATATTTTAATTTTCAATGAAAAGTTTGATTTCTTAAATATCTATAATATATTTTATTTCATCAAAAACTTTAATAACTTCAAAATGCTTTAATTCCTTTAACCCTTACATAGTGTTCTGGGTCAAATTTGACGCATTTTTACATTTGAGAGCTATAAAACACCCTGTACATGTTTCTTTTAGCCAGACTTTTCCTAATGTGATCTACAATTTACAAAGATTGGAAATAAAATGCACCTACCGTACCGTACCGTCCTCTTCCGCTTATCTGGGGTCGGGTCGCGGGGGAAGCAGCCTAAGCAGGGATGCCCACACTTCCCTCTCCCCAGCCACTTCGTCCAGCTCTTCCCAGGGGATCCCGAGGCGTTCCCAGGCCAGCTGAGAGACATAGTCTCTCCAGCGTGTCCTGGGTCTTCCCCGGGGTCTCCTACCGGTGGGACGTGCCCTGAACCCCTCACCAGGGAGGCGTCCGGGAGGCATCCTGATTAGATGCCCGAGCCACCTCATCTGGCTCCTCTCGACGCGGAGGAACAGCGGGTCTACTCCGAGCTCCTGAACTTCTCACCCTATCTCTAAGGGAGAGCCCAGCCACCCTACGAAGGAAGCTCATTTCGGCCGCTCATTACCGCAATCTTGTTCTTTCGGTCACTACCCAAAGCTCATGACCATAGGTGAGGGTAGGAACCAAGATCGACTGGTAAATCGAGAGCTTCGCCTTTCGGCTCAGCTCTCTCTTCACCACGACGGATCTGTGCAGAGTCCGCATTTCTGCAGACGCCGCGCCGATCCGCTGATCTCACGCTCCATCCTTCCCTCACTCATGAACAAGAGCCCAAGGTACTTGAACTCCTCCACTTGGGGCAGGTTCATCCCGGCCGCTTCGCACTTGGCTGCGAACCGATCCAGCGAGAGTTGGAGGTCACGGTCATCCGCAAGCGAGGACTGTAGCCTCAACACATGGGGCGGGTGCTCTACCCGCTGAGCTATGCTCTACCCCACCGAGGAGCTTTTTAACCACCTCGGCGACCTCCACCCCAGAGATAGGAGAGCCCACACCCGAGCCCCCAGGCCCTGCTTCCTTACCGGAAGGCGTGTCGGTGGGATTGAGGAGGTCTTCGAAGTATTCCTTCCACCGATCCACAACATCCCGAGTCGAGGGCAGCAGTGCACCGTCCCCACTGTACACAGTGTTGATGGCCCACTGCTTCCCCCTCCTGAGACGCCGGATGGTGGTCCAGAATCTCTTCAAAGCCGTCCGGGAGTCTTTTTCCATGGCCTTGCCAAACTCCTCCCATGTCCGGGTTTTTGCCTCAGCGACCGCTTTAGCTGCGCTCCGCTTGGTCTGCCGGTACCTGCCTGCTGCCTCCGGAGTCCCACAGGCCAAAAAGGCCCTATAGGACTCCTTCTTCAGCTTGACGGCATCCCTCACCGCTGGTGTCCACCAGTGGGTTCGGGGATTACCGCCACGACAGGCACCGACCACCTTGCGGCCACAGCTCTGGTCAGCCGCCTTAACAATGGAGGCAAGGAACATGGCCCACTCGGATTCAATGTCCCCCGCCTCCCCCAGCACGTGGTCGAAGCTCTTCTGGAGGTGGGAGTTGAAATTCTCTCTGACAGGAGACTCTGCCAGACGTTCCCAGCAGACCCTCACAATACGTTTGGGTCTGCCAGGTCTGACCGGCATCCTCCCCCACCATCGTAGCCAACTCACCACCAGGTAATGATCAGTTGACAGCTCCGCCCCTCTCTTCACCCGAGTGTCCAAGACATGCGGCCGCAAGTCCGACAACACGACTACAAAGTCAATCATCGAACTGTGGCCTAGGGTATCCTGGTGCCAAGTGCACATATGGACCCCCTTATGCTTAAATATGGTGTTCGTTATGGACAATCTGTGATGAGCACAGAAGTCCAATAACAGAACACTGCTCGGGTTCAGATCGGGGGGGGGGCGTTCCTCCCAATCACACCCTTCCAGGTCTCACTGTCGCTGCCAACATGGGCGTTGAAGTCCCATATAACACAACAACAGACCGAGAAGAATGAGAAGCTCGCGTTTACAGTAAAAGGAATCCGAAAGCAATCTATCACAAGTAAACAACAAGTTTTAATTACAGACTGAGATAATTACCGAAACCAAACAGTGCCAAGTAATCAATTTAGGTCAGCCACAAAATGCCTTTTGTATGTGATGAAGATGTTTATTCAAAGTTGTTGGACAGGGTTTCTCTTATTACATCCGCAGTAGTTTTTATTCTGTATTTTGTGCTGCATGTTGTCATGTCTTTATGTTTTTTTAAGACAGTTCTTGGTGCTTTTATTGTCTCACAGGTAATCTGGGGTTGTAGATGTGTGGATGACAGATTCCTGCCCTGGAACAACCCTAACCTTAACCCTAACCCTAATCTCCCGTCCCGGTGCTATATAAATAAAGATTGATTGATTGATTGATATGATATAATGATAATGTTGTAAATGATAAAACATTAAATTATGAGGTTTAGGTCAGGTTAAGTGTTTTTTTCCCTTTTAACCAGCTGTTCACCTGCAGTTCTCCTTGACTCCAGGACTCACACTGGAGCCAAGCAGAGCTGCATACAATATAATAAAATCAGCAAACATTCAAGTGGAAGTTAGTATAATTTTAGTATTTAATTTCAAATTTAAAGGGCTATATTAATAAAATTAACTGGAACTTGAAGGTAGCTCCAAACTGAAAAGACGCCACATCTTGCTACATCAATATTTATGTGCATTTGAATCAATCCTGTTATTGTTTTAATTCCTGGAGCTCATTACTGCAAAACCGGCTGTGAGAGACCTAAAACCACTCTGTTGTTATCAGAATAAAATGACTGGTTGGAGCTAAAAGTGTTATTTAAAAATAAAAATAAATCTTTTATTTAATAATCACTTATTTCTGCCTTCAGCTTGCATTTCACTTTTTGTTTGTCGGAGCTTGTGACATGGGAAACATTGCCAATTAAAAGATTGTTTGCATGCTTGTCTCTGTTACAGGTGGAGCAAGTGGGTTTTGTTTTGTCAAGCCAAGAAGTCTATTAAACTATTTATTTAGTGATGGTAGGATTATGTGATCAGGTTATCGCTGAATCTTTGCCAGGAAAACTAGTTCTACTCATTATGTCGGTAAATTATGAATTGTCCTCACTTCCTTGTAGCAGCATTTAAATTGAGTCTCCCGTGTTGGGGATGACACACTTGGGAAGATGGCTTCACTAACGCTGCATCTGCTGCATCTTCTGCTGATGGTCTCAGTTGCATCTGCATGGTCCAGGTCTACTTACTACAGATACTATGGAGGCTCAGTGACCTTCACCCCAAAAGCACAGAATTCAGACGGGACTTTTGAGGTACGTTACTTTGGGTGTCACGTGAATCTCAGGTGATGGTAGATTTTTGCTTGTAAATCATCTCAAAAATATAACTAGAATTCTCTCTTTGAGGGACACTGAGAGATTAATGCATACTGTTACTGCCAGTGGACTGGACTGTTATGCTTTCTACCTGGTCTACCCCCAAAAAATTATAAATTAAGTACAATTAATTCAGAACTCTGCTGCTCATCTGCTGACTGGGGCCAGAGAGAAAGTCTTGCAAGGGTTTTCTCTCAGTTTCTATGTAGATTTTAAAATACTTTTATTTGCTTTCACTGTTTATTTGACTGACATGTTTGAAATGTTTGGAGCAGCAAGGCTGCTGCAGTCCTCTGATATGAATCTCTCAGTTGTTTCAAAGTGCAGGAAAAATATTTCTGATTAGACAACTTTTAGTTATCTTTTAATGTAAATATAAAACTTCTTTGGACTGGCCATTATTTTATTTTATTCATGTGTTAAAAAGTTTTATTCCCTCTAATCTGTTTTATTGTTTGTTATGTTTCATCTGTTTCCTTTCCTTTATTTAATCATTTTTATTAGTTATATTTCTCATGCTCATTAACCTCAATTTGCTTTACTCTTTACATTTGTTCTGTACGATGGTGCTGAGATACAACATTATATTGGAATATTTTATATGTTTAAATGTGACCATGAATATGCTGATTATTGAATTTAATTTAAATTTATAAGTGCTTACATGGCAGTTTATTATACTAGGATTACACAATGAAACGTGTCTTTATTCACAGTCATATATGACTACAAACAAGCTGGAACCATAAAATATTGGCCAACTTTGCTTGGGAAAACGATTGGGAGAAAGTTGACCATACATTTTCTGTTGATCAGCTAATTAGTTAATTGGTTAATTGTTGCAGCTCGACTGACATGACATTTACAGCAGGTTACCCTCCATAATCAGACTGAATTATTTGCAGGTGGAACTTCGCCACAAAAAATCCTCGTTGCACTGCTACCAGAATGGCTACACTTGTTACTATGGTAACTGTGGATCCCAAACCCAGAGCACTACGGCATTTGTCGCCCAGAACACCTTCGCTCTCAGATGGTGCCAACAAGAGGTGGTGTTTAAAAGAAAACTCAACAGCAACCAACCTTTTGCAATTAGGTGAGATTTTATTCGTTTTTACCGAAAGAGAACCGTACAATCTACCTTCTGTTACACAATGCATAACTAATATCTCCTTCCTAATAGTTTTTTTCTGCAAAAAAGGTGTCATATTATTTATAATAATTTATAATATTATGAATGTGAAAATTTACAAGTAATTATCATCACATCATATCATATGACAATACACATTTACTACTGACTACCATAAAATATTATAAGTTAATATTATTTTCACTTTAAATTTATTGGGTTTTAACCAACATCAGTCCTGATAATGGACTAAATACTATTAAATATTAATTTTCAGTATTTTAACCCTTTAAATGCCAGTTTGTTTACATAGTACTAGTAGGGGGGTTTAACATTAAGAACTGTGACTTAGGTAACTGTATTTACAATCAGTATACTCTTGCCTGCAAACAGATACCCCACATACCACAATTCTCGCTATGGTAATGGATACTGGATTTCAAACGTCAAAAGCTCATTCGCTGGTTGGAGAATGATGGCACACATAGACCTGGGAACCCGATCTGACACCGGTGAATCTAACAGATCTCCCATCACCGGCGTGCTGCCTGTTCTCAGGTAATGACCATAGTTACATTTGATTGATGCAGACAACACACTGTGTATCACATGGGTCAGTAAAAGAATGATGACCTCGTCAGATAGGGACTGTTCCTGATTCAGCTCGATTCACTCTTTACAGAATAAACAGGAGCTGTCCACGATCATTCAATCTGACCGTGTTTGACCCTGATGGTGACCGTGTCCGATGCAGGGTACCAACAAGCTCAAGTACACATGAGTGTGGTCTGTGCGGTCTGGTTCGTGGTTTCTCTTTAGATGAGGTAAGAACTCTTAATCAGCCAAACTCAAATGTTCACGTACGAAGTAACATGATTTTTTGTTCTGTGTGATCTTATAACTCAAGTGATATGATAATTCACGATGTTAAAGACTAAAAGTTAAGCCAAATAAATAGTGTGTGAAAGCATCTATTAAACAGTTGCCATTATTAAACTATGTCTATGCCCCTCCATACATTCAACCTATCGTTGAAATGTTCAGGCACATTTCCTGCATGGGGTCATGTGGGAATGGTGATAGGGATGGATATCTCAAGAAATCTCTACAGCCAATTTCCCACCTCAAGACCTGGTAGCATTTTTCAAGAAATGCTGGTACGGTTGTGTTGTGAATGTAACTGTTGGACGATTTCACATGGAGCAAGCAAATCAATCACAAGAATTGACATGTGGGCATCGTACTGTGAGTTGGGCGGTGCTTGGTTTTAACTCGTCTGTTTTCAACTTGGTGGCCATTTCAGAAAACATTCTCATATTTGGCTTAACATTACACTAAAATATGTTTCTGGTAACATTTGAGAAACTGCTAGTTGAGGACTGCCTAGTTTGAAATCTTCTGAGTTTGCCCCCTTCTTCTGTTGAGTTTGTGTGAATTACCACCATTTGCTGGACTATGCAGACAAGGCTTGTGTGAAGTGAAAGTCACTACTGGTGCCTGAAATGTTATCCCACTAACTTAATGAGAACTATATGTGAAAGAGGCTTAAGAAAGAAAAGAATAACAGTAAGGTATAATTGAATGTTTAGGGATACAACAATATACACTAATATCAATTATTAGTGGAAAACATTGATTGAGAGTTTGGAGCCATCACAGTACTGTGTGATGAGAGTAACTTTCTTCTTTTCCTGTTTATTAGAATTCCTGCACCCTGCACTACACCTATGGTAGACGCAATCATCGTACTGGACACCATCCAATTGAGCTTGTGGTGGAGGACTTTCCCAAAAAACACATAACTCTGTCCTACTCTGATGGTCGCTACACATCAAAGTACCCTTTTTCATCGAGTGAGACAACCACAGCTGCACCAACTACAACCACAGCTGCACCAATAACAACCACAGCTGCATCAACCAACACCTCGAGTCCTCCATCCATTGCTCCTCTAAGCAAGCTTCCCCTGCAGTTTTCTATTCATTGTATGAAATAATAATGTTAAATACAGTATATTAGCTATAGTCATTCATATATTTTATCAATTTCTCACTCAGTCTCTCTCTCTTCTGATCTGATTCCAGTGGACACATACTATTTCCCTTCATGCCGTGATGGGGATTACATGCCCCTTTTCCTGGCACCAACTCCAGCTAATGGAGTACATCTTCCTGCCTTTGTCAACCAAACCCTTGAAATCAAAGTTGTATCCACTGCACAATACAGCAGGTAAGGAAATGTGTTTGGATTATAATCATATAATTTTGAAGCAAACGTTAATGTGTTAAGATGGTCTAAGATGGTTCCAGTAGCTTTGAAGTGCAAAGCCAATGAAATAATGTAACATTGTTTAACGTGGTGAACGAAAAGAAAACTATACAACCTAAATAAAATTGGAAAATCTAAATCTGTGAACCTAAATAATAATAATAATTATTAACTCATGAGTACATTGTTTCTCTTGCAGGCTCTTTGACCTGATCATTTCTGGACCAAAGGGCATTTACAAGCAGAAAATCTCCACAGAAGAATATGTCATAAAATGGACACCAACTGAAAATGAATTAAATGGTCATTTCCCTATTTGCTTTGTGTCTGAAGCAAGTTCCAAGTGAGTTTACTTATTTATGAATAGTTTTTATTTCTTCTTGCATCTTTCTGTAGTGTCCTATCAAACATCCCCAGGAGAAACTGTTTATATGATTCAAACTGTCTTAAGTTAACTCTCTTTTATTTTATGATTTATTCCAGAGCCCACAGGTATCACGTCTATCAATCAGAGCTGCGCTGTGTGATTGCTGATGTTGGATATCATGGTTAGTTGATGAAATTGTACTCAAAAGATATAGTTTTTATTTCTTTGTAATGTCTTATGTTGATACTTAATATGTTGAATACATTGGTAAAATGTTGATTCAGAACTAAAAAGAAACATTGATGCAAAGACTGGAAAAAAGGCAAAGCTTGGATTGTTTTAAACAGTTGTCATAAATCAGAAACAGAACATGAAAAGCAGTCTCCTGTGGCAAATTCCACAGTTCAAGTTAAACCATCCACCCCACTCTCCACCTCCAAATGAAGAAATGTGTCAATCTATCATCTGAATTGCACTACTACGCATTTCCACTAGATGGCATCTGTCACTCTAACTTAATTACAGCTTGTTTTTGTAATGTTGTAATGTAAGTCAGCCAAAGACAACCTGTTGTTAAGTTTGAGTGACAGATGCCATCTAGTGGAATGGAGCAGTAGTGCAATTCAGATGAGGTTATTTAGCTTTAAGGGGAGCCAGAGCAGGGGATCATCAGCATTACAGTTGGAGACTGTATTTTTAGTTATGTGACCTAATCTGTCTCCATATATACATGTCATCTGAACTTGACCACTGTTCCCACTCACAATAAGTTTGACCATTAGATGGTATCTCTTGTTTTTTGGCATCTGACATCACAAAGTATTGTGTTGTTTTTCTTTGGAGGACAGTTTTTTAAAAATGTCATGTTATATATCTCATCATATTTAGCGGCTGCTGTAACATGCAATGAAACAACAATGACAGTAGAAGTTGAGAAGACATACCTCATCAGACAAAATGAGGACAACTTGCACCTGAATGATCCTTCCTGCAACCTGACAACAAGATCCAACAGTACCCACCTGGTTGCTGTCATGTCGCTGAACACCTGTGGAACCACTACAGAGGTATCATGTAATACTCATCTTCTTCTAGACCTCTACATTACTTTATACATCTGTGTCTACAAGCAAAGATAATACATACATCTGCATATTTTTTCAATTGTGATAAAAAATGTCAACTGCTACCACAGCTTTAGTCTCGACTGAACTTTAGGTCATGAGGGATGAATACAGAACAAAATGACCCAATGTCAGTAGGTTCATCCAGCTTTTTCATGTTTTTTTTTTGTCAATCTGCACGCTGTAAATTCAGAAAAAGTCTAAATATATGTACACTCAGACAAGACGGAAAAGTTTACATATCAACAACTAAAACATCAGTGTATGTAGGCGTGACTAAAATTGTCAAAGCGAATTCCTACACTATCGTATTAATTCTTTTCCTTAAGGTTCTGAGTACTTCTTCCACCACTGCTGGTAATTTAAATCTTTTCACTTTCAGGAGGATGAAGACAACATCATCTTCAAGAATGAGATCACATCTGCTGACCCAAGTGAAATCGTTTCCAGGCAACATGACGTCGAGATCGCCTTCTCCTGTGTCTACCCAAAGCGAACCAAAATGACTCTGGGATACAGCCACAAAAATCCATACGCCTTCACAGAGAAAGGTTTTGGTGCTTTCACCTTCCAGTTTGATTTTTTTGACAGCCAGCGCTTCATGAGACCAAAGGATGCCAGCCTTTATCCAGTGGAGGTGTACCTCAAACAGATGATCTTCATGCAGATCAAGGCAACGACCTCCATCCCCAACACAGAGCTGTTTGTGGAGTCCTGCAAGGCAACCTCCTATGACAACCGTAATTCCCGCATCAACTACACCATCATCGAAAATGGGTAGGTCATATGATTAATTATTATAGATGGGATTTCTGCATGCTTGTTGTTTAAATTTCTATCTTCATATCATCGTAGGTGTGTGAGGGACAAGACAGTGCAGATTTATCCCAGCTCCAGGACACAGTTCAGATTTGGGATCGAGGCTTTTGAATTCATCGGTGCTCACGAGGAGGTGAGGTTACTTTTTTCAATCACACGTGTAATTAACAGAGGTGTCAAAAGTATTCACATTCATTACTCAGGTAGAAGTATAGATACTAGGGTTTAAAAATACTCCTGTAGAAGTTGAAGTATCAACTCAAGCTTTTTACTCAAGAGAAAGTGTAAAAGTACTGGTTTTAAAACTACTTAAAGTTTAAAAGTAAAAGTAATGTAAGGGGGGAAATGCCATTAAGGACAAAAGCTTAGGGGCCACAGGGGCCTATAGTGCACTACCCCACCTCGCCAAAAAAATTATATTAAAATGTTATGTTTAAAAATTTGGGATGAGATAGAAAGTAGTGCAGTTGGTTAAATCTGTCACAATAGCACAGTTCAACCACTAGATGGAGACAAAAACCGTGTGTTCGCATTGAGGACGACAAGGCAGGCTATCTGCAATTCATCCCCCATGCCATGTAAATAAATGGAAACTGGCTTGAATCGACTCAAAATGATCCAGAGACATTGGAGTAGCTGTTACTGGGAATATAATGCGACCAGACACAATTTTTAATCATAAAAACAGCAAAGCTATGACATAATTTGTAGTTGTAAATTTACAGTCGGAAGTTTGGATTTTTCTTTGAGGTTTATTCCGGGAGTTGGCACAATCAGTTGCTCGATTGTGCTGGCTCAATGGCTGAGCTTCTTCTGAACAAAACAGTGTGTCATATGACTATATTCGTGCTTGTTTAACTGCCCTGAGACGTTTTTCAATGTTACGGGGCGCTGTTGCCCCAGCCGGCGGGGGCTCTTCGGCTTCTTACAAATATTGCATATAGCAATAATATTTAAGCTCAGATAACGTGTGGGTGTGTTTCTGAACGATGACAAGCATGAAATAGGAGTAATGAGGCTATTTTTAAAATGTAAGGAGTAGAAGTAAAAAGTTGGCTGAAAAATCAATACTCCGGTAAAGTATAGATACCTAAAATTTCTACTTAAGTAATTAGTTTCAACTTTCGTAATTAATATCACTGGGTAGGATTTTACCCAGTTTTGGTCCATATAGCACTGACACAATACTGGGTTAGTTACACAGAAACAGTGTTGGAAAGTAGCAGGTACATTTACTCAAGTACTGTACTTCAGCACAATTTGAGGTACTTGTACTTTACTTTGGTAATTGGCATTTTTGGAAAATATTAGTATCATAGATTGTGAGAAACTGAGTTTCTTGAAACAAGGGGCTGCAATCCTGACATAGTGTTTTCTTGTCCAAGAAAGATTCTATTGAAATGTACTTGCCTGATTATATTTCCAACAAAGGATATAAACTGCTAATGGAAAACACCTATACTGTTTTCTGTTTTAGATGCATATTTTGTTTAGAGAAGCAACATTTCATGACTTTATCTGACTTAATGTGTCTGCAGGTGCACATCACCTGCTCAGTAATGCTGTGTGAGTCTGGGATCCCAGGAACCAGGTGCTCTCAGGGATGCATCAGCCCCGTCTCAGGGAACCATCGCAGCAAAAGAGCAGCTGCGGCGCAATCTTCCAGCCACTCCATTTCCCAGGGTCCTTTGCACCTGGTGAAAACTTCTGACAGCAAAGGTAAATCTGTATGTATATATATATACACACAAATACAGTATACTATTTATTTATCACTTTCATTGTACCTGAATTTTACTCTGATCTCTGAATTTTTGCATTTCTTTTCCATTTCAGCTTCTGGCTTGAATCTGAACCTCATGTTCAAGTTGGCAGGGGTTGGTAAGTCCAAAGGTGAATACCAACCCCTGCCAACTGCTGAGACTGGCTGAAGACCAAAAAGCCTGTTTAATCCACTCAGATGAAGAGAAATATTTTTTTTCTGGATATCGGTGGTTTGAATCACTGTCCAAACTTTGTTGGATTTAGACATATGAAGTATTCAGTGTGTGAATTAATCAGTATATAAGCTACTTCACAAATTGGATTAAGAAATCTTACTGTGTGCACTTTGATCATCTACAGACTTCTTTTTCAACTATTTTACTCATAGACATTAATATATCTTGAAGTTGAGCCTCACTGTCATTCTATGCTAATGATATATAACTTGAGTTGTCTGCTCTTATCCTATTAACAGATGTTGTCCTTAGCTTTTTATGCATACACAACAATATTCTTAAGCTTTTGTTCAGTGTCATTGAGAAACTGAATTACAGTTTAACCTCCACAACATGGCCAGATTAAACGTCTATGGGGCCCCGGGGCAAAAGTTTGTTGTTGGGTCCTTGTTGATCCCAGCAATACATGGGACTACCCCAGAGCTAAAGTGATTGGTTGTTGAGTTGACAAGTTGACATACAGCTAATTGGCAACAGCCAAAAGTCTCTGGTAGCAGATACTCAAGTGTGAATATTTGCTATTTTTTCAGTTTTCCATGATAGTAAAGTCAACATCTTTGTGTTTTTGAATGTTGATCGGACAAATCAAGTCATCTGAACATATTTAGTTGGGTTTCAGGTAATAATGATTATGATTTTTTTCCACTGTTTTATTACATTTTAATTTCTAAACAATCAATTGATAATTAATGAAAGTAATAGTTGGTTGCCTTGTTAGAACTGAATTTTTACAACAAACGAGCTCAATATAAACAAAAACTGTTAAAGTCTTAGAACTAGATTTTGACCCAGAGTGAATCTTCAAGACCAGGACCACATGACAGAGGATGGAGGATCTGTCAGAGTTTATATTCATATTGTACAGTGCTGCCAATTTTGTAAGAATCAATTAATCAAATTATATCCTTTGTTGTTGTATTTTTTACCTTCATTTATCATTAAAATGTACTTCAACCTCTCTGTAATCATTCCTCTGTCTCCTGTTCATACTGACTATTAAAAGATCTGCTTAAAATGTTCTTTCAATGTAAAGTGATGGAGGACTAAATCCACAGTGTTTCCACACAGTCATTTGAAAGTAGATTGAGCTTCAGCAGTGTGAGTTAGTCATATAAAGTGATATCTGACACATTTACAGTTTTTTAGCATCAAATTCCCTCTTAGTGTTTCCTGTTGAGCTGTGGTGGAAGTATAGTAACAAAAAGACTTTGGTACTAAAACACTGAAACGTTGAAACCACAGACTGTATAAAAGCAATGGACGTAACATCCGTGACGTCACTCATTGGTTTGTGGACTGCTGCTCGGAAGCCAATAGTTTAGAATCTAGGCAGCGCCATCTTGAAAATTTAAGGTGCATGCTGGGAAAAATAAAAACACAGATTCTACTCATATGGGCATGAGGCGGGGCCATGGGCGGAGCGGGGAGATTGCTATGGTTGCGAGGGCTGGATCTCGAGGACATTGGTCAATCAACCTGTCAATCAGGACGTAGCCACGCCCTAATGCATACCCTGCTTTATCGTCACATATAAAATCAGGGAGGCCAAAATGTCCCAAATGAACATCACACTGCATTGAAGAAGGCTTTAAACTAGCGATTGAGACCATAAATCAAGGGGTTAGAAATCAAGTGAGAAGTTGATAAATTCTCCATTGACTTGTATAGAGACACCGCCCCCTGGTGGCCTTTTGATAGAATGCAGTTCTAAGTTATTTCCGTGTTGGTCTCATTTCAGAGGACCAGAACTCCCCGCCTGGGCCCACATGGACATGCTGGCTGGGAAATTACTGTACAATTTTATCATCACAGCTCCACTAAAATACACCAGTATTTGTGTTTGTTTGAATAAATTAATCAATTGACACGATGTAATCATAAAGAGGCAGCAGTGATGTTAGGTGAAGACCAAAGCAGAGCTAGAAATAGACTGAATATTGGACAGATTGTGGAGTGGAGTTTCCCCTAAGTGGCCCAAAACTCAACTGAACTAAACTAAACTCAACTCAACTCAACCAGCAAGTTGCTATAACAGGGAGGAAGTATCTGATGCAGCTTGGAGCCAAAGGTGGACTGTTTTGGAGCAATCAGGAGGAAAAGGCCTTCAGTGAAAGAGGCAAAACAACAGAATGGAAACCTTAAAAGATTTTTGAAGACCTAAGATTTTTTTTTTTTAAAGTTAAGAACATAAAGAGAAATACAGGATAGGTAAAGATATTGTTAGTTTTTGTATACTGTTCCATAGGGGTATGTACAGTATGTGGGTATATATATGAGTATGTATGTAGGTATGTATGAATCTCTGGTAGGTTGTTTTTGTTTATATAGTGTACATTGTTACATTGTTGTGACCTACCTATTTATTAGATGTTTTTTAAATATACTATTAGCAGTGACCCAATCCTGAAGTCACCAAACCGGACACAACATCCGGGGCCTTGAGAAACTCGGGGCGGATCTCATCCACCCCCGGGGCCCTCCCACCGAGGAGCTTTTTAACCACCTCGGCGACCTCCACCCCAAAGATAGGAGAGCCCACACCCGAGCCCCCAGGCCCTGCTTCCTTACCGGAAGGTGTGTCGGTGGGATTGAGGAGGTCTTCGAAGTATTCCTTCCACCGATCCACAACATCCAGCAGTGCACCGTCCCCACTGTACACAGTGTTGACGGCGCACTGCTTCCCCCTCCTGAGACGCCGGATGGTGGTCCAGAATCTCTTCGAAGCCGTCCGGGAGTCTTTTGTTGGTGAATTGGTGAATTCTCCATTGACTTGTATAGAGACGGTCACCCCCTGGTGGCCTTTTGATAGAATGCAGCTCTAAGTTACTTCTGTATTGGCTTCTTTTCAGAGGACTGGAACTCCTCTTCACTAACGCTGCATCTGCTGCATCTGCTGCTGATGGTCCCAGTAGGTAGAGTACATGGTCCGGACCCATGTACTCTACCTACCTCAAAAGTCCCGTCTGAATTCTTGGCTTTTGGGGTGAAGGTCAATGAGCCTCCATAGTGTCTGTAGGAATTCTCCATTGACTTGTATTGAGACGGAAGTCCTTTTGACACCAAAACGGTAGCCCCCTGGTGGCCTTTTGATAGAATGCAGTTCTAAGTTACTTCCGCGTTGGCCTCATTTCAGAGGACTGGAACTCCCCACCTGGTTGAAACACAGACTCATTTGGACGCTGAAGCTTCATATTAGCTTCAGATCAACTCTTTGCACAGAAGGAGGACTCTGGAAGTGCATTATGAAGGGATCTTTTTTTTGTCTTTTTTTTAATATTCTTTTTATTGGTTTTTCCAAATGTGTGAACAAACAACAACAAAACATACAGAACAAAAAGTCCCACCCCAAACTAACATTGAGCGCTGCAATATACATACACATACATAAATCAAAATAAGTAAGTAAGTAAAGTAATTTTCTGTAGTATTTAACAGTGAGAAAATAAATAATTAATCCATCGGGCTTTATTTAAGGAATGACAAGTGTGATGGGTGTGTGACGGTTCCCTGGCCCGTCTCTAGTGTTCTCTCTTTCGGACAATTGTTCTTAATTTGTTGTTGTGTTTGTGCAGCAGGTAACTGAAGGGTGGAGTCCTGTAATACTAGATAGTTGGACACACCTGTGCCTATAAAGATGCTGTCTTTCTGGTCCTCTCTCTCTCTCTGCACATTTGTTGTTTTTGTGTTCATTCATTCATTCGTCATCTTTTATTTATAAATCACTTATTTCTGCCTTCAGCTTGCATTTCACATTTTGTTTATCGGAGCTTGTGACATGGGAAACATTGCCAATTAAAAGATTATTTGCATGCTTGCTTCTGTTACAGGTGGAGCAAGTGGGTTTTGTTTTGTTTTGTCAAGCCACAACATCCAGCAGTGCACCGTCCCCACTGTACACAGTGTTGACGGCGCACTGCTTCCCCCTCCTGAGACGCCGGATGGTGGTCCAGAATCTCTTCGAAGCCGTCCGGGAGTCTTTTGTTGGTGAATTGGTGAATTCTCCATTGACTTGTATAGAGACGGTCACCCCCTGGTGGCCTTTTGATAGAATGCAGCTCTAAGTTACTTCTGTATTGGCTTCTTTTCAGAGGACTGGAACTCCTCTTCACTAACGCTGCATCTGCTGCATCTGCTGCTGATGGTCCCAGTAGGTAGAGTACATGGTCCGGACCCATGTACTCTACCTACCTCAAAAGTCCCGTCTGAATTCTTGGCTTTTGGGGTGAAGGTCAATGAGCCTCCATAGTGTCTGTAGGAATTCTCCATTGACTTGTATTGAGACGGAAGTCCTTTTGACACCAAAACGGTAGCCCCCTGGTGGCCTTTTGATAGAATGCAGTTCTAAGTTACTTCCGCGTTGGCCTCATTTCAGAGGACTGGAACTCCCCACCTGGTTGAAACACAGACTCATTTGGACGCTGAAGCTTCATATTAGCTTCAGATCAACTCTTTGCACAGAAGGAGGACTCTGGAAGTGCATTATGAAGGGATCTTTTTTTTGTCTTTTTTTTAATATTCTTTTTATTGGTTTTTCCAAATGTGTGAACAAACAACAACAAAACATACAGAACAAAAAGTCCCACCCCAAACTAACATTGAGCGCTGCAATATAAATACACATACATAAATCAAAATAAGTAAGTAAGTAAAGTAATTTTCTGTAGTATTTAACAGTGAGAAAATAAATAATTAATCCTTCGGGCTTTATTTAAGGAATGACAAGTGTGATGGGTGTGTGACGGTTCCCTGGCCCATCTCTAGTGTTCTCTCTTTCGGACAATTGTTCTTAATTTGTTGTTGTGTTTGTGCAGCAGGTAACTGAAGGGTGGAGTCCTGTAATACTAGATAGTTGGACACACCTGTGCCTATAAAGATGCTGTCTTTCTGGTCCTCTCTCTCTCTCTGCACATTTGTTGTTTTTGTGTTCATTCATTCATTCAATCAATCAATCAATCAATCTTTATTTGTATAGCGCCAAATCACAACAAAGTTATCTCAAGGCACTTTACACATAGAGCAGGTTCTAAACCAAACTCTTCAGGTTTTAACTTTAAAGAGACCCAACATTCCCACATGAGCAACAGTGGCGAGAAAAAACTCCCTTTTAACAGGAAGAAACCTCAGGCAGAACCAGACTCAGAAGTGGGCGGACATCTGCCTCGACCGGTTGGGGTTGAGAGGAGAGAAAGGAAGGATAGAGGAGAGAGGCACAATGAAAATCAACAATGGAGCTAGATGGTCCGGGACTGGAATCCGTCATCCGGACGTCTACAGGCCCAGATTACCTGTAGGACGAAAAAGCAGAGCCAGAAACCAGAAACCAGAAAGACAACTCCGGGGAAGAAGTTTAGGTTATTGAATGCATTAATAGAACATGAATGTTAATGGATATAGATAGATAGAGAGAGAGAGAGGGAGGAGGAGGAGAGAGAGGCCCGGTGCATCATCGGGGTGGGGGTCCCCCGGCAATCTAAGCCTATGGCAGCATAAGTTAAGAGCTCAAAGAGCCCTAACTATAAGCTTTATCAAAAAGGAAAGTTTTAAGCCTACTCTTAAATGTAGGGAGGGTGTCTGCCCCCCGGACCAAATCTGGAAGATGGTTCCACAGGAGAGGAGCCTGATAGCGGAAGGCTCTGCCTCCTGTTCTGCTTTTAGAGATACTAGGAACCACAAGTAAGCCTGCATGCTGGGAGCGCAGTCTTCTAGTAGGTACATAGGGTACTATCAGTTCTTTGAGATATGATGGGGCCTGACCATTGAGAGCTTTGAAGGTGAGAAGGAGGATTTTGAATTCTATTCTGAATTTTACGGGAAGCCAATGCAGTGAAGCCAAGATGGGAGTAATATGATCTCTCTTTCTAGTTTTTGTCAGAACACGGGCAGCTGCATTCTGGACCAGCTGGAGAGTCTTTAGAGACTTGTTAGGACAGCCTGATAATAATGAATTACAGTAGTCCAGCCTAGAAGTAACAAATGCATGGACTAGTTTTTCAGCATCATTTTGAGACAGGATATGTCTAATTTTTGCAATATTACGCAGATGAAAGAAGGCAGTCCTTGAAATTTGTTTTATGTGGGAATTAAAGGACAGATCCTGATCAAATATAACTCCTAGGTTCCTTACAGTGGAGCTGGAGGCCAGAGTAATGCCATCCAGAGTAATTATGTCGTTTGATAGTGAATTTCTAAGGTGTTTAGGGCCAAGCACAATAACTTTCGTCATTCGTCATCTTTTATTTATAAATCACTTATTTCTGCCTTCAGCTTGCATTTCACTTTTTGTTTATCGGAGCTTGTGACATGGGAAACATTGCCAATTAAAAGATTATTTGCATGCTTGCTTCTGTTACAGGTGGAGCAAGTGGGTTTTGTTTTGTTTTGTCAAGCCAAGAAGTCTATTAAACTATTTATTTAGTGATGGTAGGATTATGTGATCAGGTTATCGCTGAATCTTTGCCAGGAAAACTAGTTCTACCCATTATGTTGGTGAATTATGATTTGTCCTCACTTCCTTGTAGCAGAACGTATATATATTGAGCCTCCCATGTTGGGGACACACTTGGGAAGATGGCTTCACTAACACTGCATCTGCTGCATCTTCTGCTGATGGTCTCAGTTGCATCTGTGTGGTCCAGGTCTACTTACTTCAGACACTATGGAGGCTCATTGACCTTCACCCCAAAAGCAAAGAATTCAGACGGGACTTTTGAGGTACGTTACTTTGGGTGTCATGTGAATCTCAGGTGATGGTAGATTTTTGCTTGTAAATCATCTCAACAATATAACTAGAATTCTCTCTTTGAGGGACACTGAGAGATTAATGCATACTGTTACTGCCAGCTGACTGGACTGTTATGCATCTACCTGGTCTACCCCCCAAAAAATTATAAATTAGGTACAATTAATTCAGAACTCTGCTGCTCATCTGCTGACTGGGGCCAGAGAGAAAGTCTTGCAAGGATTTTCTCTCAGTTTCTATGTAGATTTTAAAATACTTTTACTTGCTTTCACTGTTTATTTGACTGACATGTTTGAAATGTTTGGAGCAGTACGACTGCACCCGTCCTCTGATATGAATCTCTCAGCTGTTTCAAAGTGCAGGAAAAATACTTTTGATTAGGAAAGTTTTAGTTATTTTAAATGTAAACATAAAACTTATTTGGCCTGGCCATTATTTTATTTTATTCATGTGTTAAAATGTTTTATTCCCTCTAATCTGTTTTACTGTTTGTTATGTTTCATCAGTTTTAACTGTTTCATTTCCTTTATTTAATCATTTTTATGAGTTTTATTTCTCATGCTCATTAACCTCAATTTGCTTTACTCTTTACATTTGTTCTGTACGATGGTGCTGAGATACAACATTATATTGGAACATTTTATATGTTTAAATGTGACCATGAATATGCTGATTATTGAATTTAATTTAAATTTATAAGTGCTTACATGGCAGTTTATTATACTAGGATTACACAATGAAACGTGTCTTTATTCACAGTCATATATGACTACAAACAAGCTGGAACCATAAAATATTGGCCAACTTTGCTTGGGAAAACGATTGGGAGAAAGTTGACCATACATTTTCTGTTGATCAGCTAATTAGTTAATTAGTTAATTGTTGCAGTTCGACTGACATGACATTTACAGCAGGTTACCCTCCATAATCAGACTGAATTACTTGCAGGTGGAACTTCGCCACAAACAATCCTCGTTGCACTGCTACCAGAATGGCTACACTTGTTACTATGGTAACTGTGGATCCCAAACCCAGAGCACCACGGCATTTGTCGCCCAGAACACCTTCGCTCTCAGATGGTGCCAACAAGAGGCGGTGTTTAAAAGAAAACTCAACAGCAACCAACCTTTTGCAATTAGGTGAGATTTTATTCGTTTTTACCGAAAGAGAACCGTACAATCTACCTTCTGTTACACAATGGATAACTAATATCTCCTTCCTAATAGTTTTTTTCTGCAAAAAAGGTGTCATATTATTTATAATAATTTATAATATTATGAATGTGAAAATTTACAAGTAATTATCATCACATCATATCACATGACAATACACATTTACTACTGACTACCATAAAATATTATAAGTTAATATTATTTTCACTTTAAATTAATTGGGTTTTAACCAACATCAGTCATGATAATGACTATTAAATATTAATTTTCAGTATTTTAACCCTTTAAATGCCAGTTTGTTTACATAGTACTAGTAGGGGGGTTTAACATTAAGAACTGTGACTTAGGTAACTGTATTTACAACCAGTATACTCTTGCCTGCAAACAGATACCCCACACACCACAATTCTCGCTATGGTACTGGATACTGGATTTCAAACGTCAAAAGCTCATTCGCTGGTTGGAGAATGATGGCACACATAGACCTGGGAACCCGATCTGACACCGGTGAATCTAACAGATCTCCCATCACCGGCGTGCTGCCTGTTCTCAGGTAATGACCATAGTTACATTTGATTGATGCAGACAACCACATTGTGTATCACATGGGTCAGTAAAAGAATAATGACCTCGTCAGAGAGGGACTGTTCCTGATTCAGCTCGATTCACTCTTTACAGAATAAACAGGAGCTGTCCACGATCATTCAGTCTGACCGTGTTTGACCCTGATGGCGACCGTGTCAGATGCAGGGTACCAACAAGATCAAGTACATATGAGTGTGGTCTGTGTGGTCCAGTCCGTGGTTTCTCTTTAGATGAGGTAAGAACTCTTAATCAGCCAAACTCAAATGTTCACGTATGAAGTAACATGATTTTTTATTCTGTGTGATCTTATAACTCAAGTGATATGATAATTCACGATGTTAAAGACTAAAAGTTAAGCCAAATAAATAGTGTGTGAAAGCATCTATTAAACAAATGCCATTATTAAACTATGTCTATGCCAGAATAAATCTTAAAAATGGAAATAAATAAATATGACAGTAGTATTGATTATCTCATCTAAAGGCCCCTTCACATATACAACCTATCATTGAAATGTTCAGGCACATTTCCTGCATGGGGTCATGTGGGAATGGTGTTAGGGATGTATATCTCAAGAAATCTCTACAGCCAATTTCCCACCTCAAGACCTGGTAGCATTTTTCAGGAAATGCTGGTACGGTTGTGTTGTGAATGTAACTGTTGGACAATTTCACATGGAGCAAGCAAATCAATCACAAGAATTGACATGTGGGCATCGTACTGTGAGTTGTGCTTGGTTTTAACTCATCTGTTTTCAACTTGGTGGCCATGTCACAAAACATTCTCATATTTGGCTTAACATTACACTAAAATATATTTCTGGTAACATTTGAGAAACTGCTAGTTGAGGACTGCCTCGTTTGAAATCTTCTGAGTTTGCCCCCTTCTTCTGTTGAGTTTGTGTGAATTACCACCATTTGCTGGACTATGCAGACAAGGCTTGTGTGAAGTGAAAGTCACTACTGGTGCTTGAAATGTTATCCCACTAACTTAATGAGAACTATATGTGAAAGAGGCTTAAGAAAGAAAAGAATAACAGTAAGGTATAATTGAATGTTTAGGGATACAACAATATACACTAATATCAATTATTAGTGGAAAACATTGATTGAGAGTTTGGAGCCATCACAGTACTGTGTGATGAGAGTAACTTTCTTCTTTTCCTGTTTATTAGAATTCCTGCACCCTGCACTACACCTATGGTAGAAGCAATTATCGTACTGGACACCATCCAATTGAGCTTGTGGTGGAGGACTTTCCCAAAAAACACATAACTCTGTCCTACTCTGATGGTCGCTACACATCAAAGTACCCTTTTTCATCGAGTGAGACAACCACAGCTGCACCAACTACAACCACAGCTGCACCAATAACAACCACAGCTGCATCAACCAACACTTCGAGTCCTCCATCAATTGCTCCTCTAAGCAAGCTTCCCCTGCAGTTTTCTATTCATTGTATGAAATAATAATGTTAAATACAGTATATTAGCTATAGTCATTCATATATTTTATCAATTTCTCACTCAGTCTCTCTCTCTTCTGATCTGATTCCAGTGGACACATACTATTTCCCTTCATGCCGTGATGGGGATTACATGCCCCTTTTCCTGGCACCAACTCCAGCTAATGGAGTACATCTTCCTGCCTTTGTCAACCAAACCCTTGAAATCAAAGTTGTATCCACTGCACAATACAGCAGGTAAGGAAATGTGTTTGGATCATAATCATGTCATTTTGAAGCAAACGTTAATGTGTTAAGATGGTCTAATTATCATGGTATGGCCAGTTCCAGTAGCTTTGAAGTGCAAAGCCAATGAACTAATGTAACATTGTTTAACATGTTGAACGAAAAGGAAACTATACAACCTAAATAAAACTGTAAAATCTAAATCTGTGAACCTAAATAATAATTATTATTATTAACTCATGAGTACATTGTTTCTCTTGCAGGATCTTTGACCTGATCATTTCTGGACCAAATGGCATTTACAAGCAGAAAATCTCCACAGAAGAATATGTCATAAAATGGACACCAACTGACAATGAATTAAATGGTCATTTCCCTATTTGCTTTGTGTCTGAAGCAAGGTGAGTTTACTTCTTGCATCTTTCTGTAGTTTCCTATCAAACATCACCAGGAGAAACTGTTTATATGATTCAAACTGTCTTAAGTTAACTCTCTTTTATTTTATGATTTATTCCAGGGCCTACTGGTATCACGTCTATCAATCAGAGCTGCGCTGTGTGATTGCTGATGTTGGATATCATGGTTAGTTGATGAAATTATACTCAAAAGATATAGTTTTTATTTCTTTGTAATGCCTTATGCAGATAATGAATATATTGAATACATTGGTTAAAAGTTGATTCAGAACTAAAAAGAAACATTGCTGCAAACACTGTAAAAAAGGCAAAGCTTGGATTGTTTTAAACAGTTGTCATAACTCAGAAACAGACATGAACAGCAGTCTCCTGTGGCAAATTCCACAGTTCAAGTTAAACCATCCACCCCACTCTCCACCTCCAAATGAGGAAATGTGTCAATCTATCATCTGAACTGCACTACAACGCATTTCCACTAGATGGCATCTGTCACTCTAACTTAACTACAGATTGTTTTTGTAATGTTGTAATGTCAGTCAGCCAAAGACAACCTGTTGTTAAGTTTGAGTGACAGATGCCATCTAGTGGAATGATGCAGTAGTGCAATTCAGATGACGTATACATTGACAAATTTTGGAGGTGGCGAGTGGGTTTTTTTTTCTTGGGTGGGCAGTCTCCAAAATATTGTGATCCATGTAACATTTTATGCCCTCTAGCAGTTCCTGGGTCTGTTAATCATGAGGTTATTTAGCTTTAAGGGGAGACAGAGCAGGGGGTCATCAGCATTACAGTTGGAGACTGTCTCCATATATACATGTCATCTGAACTTGACCACTGTTCCCACTCACAGTAAGTTTGACGACTAGATGGTATCTCTTGTTTTTTGGCATCTGACATCACAAAGTATTGTGTTGTTTTTCTTTGGAGGACAGTTTTTTTAAATGTCATGTGATATATCTCATCATATTTAGAGGCTGCTGTGACATGCAATGAAACAACAATAACGGTGGAAGTAGAGAAGACATACCTCATCAGACAAAATGAGGACAACTTGCACCTGAATGATCCTTCCTGCAACCTGACAACAAGATCCAACAGTACCCACCTGGTTGCTGTCATGTCGCTGAACACCTGTGGAACCACTACAGAGGTATCATGTAATCTTGTTCTAGACCTCTACATTACTTTATACATCTGTGTCTACAAACAAAGATAATACATACATCTGCATATTTTTTCAATTGTGATTAAAAAATGTCAACTGCTACCACAGCTTTAGTCTCGACTGAACTTTAGGTCATGAGGGATGAATACAGAACAAAATGACCCAATGTCAGTAGGTTCATCCAGCTTTTTCATGTGTTTTTTTTCAATCTGCAAGCTGTAAATTCAGAAAAAGTCTAAATATATGTACACTCAGATAAGACGGAAAAGTTTGCATATCAACAACTAAAACATCAGTGTATGTAGGCGTGACTAAAATTGTCAAAATGAATTCCTACACTATCGTATTAATTCTTTTCCTTAAGGTTCTGAGTACTTCTTCCACCACTGCTGGTAATTTAAATCTTTTTTTCTTTTTTTTAACACACATTTCACTTTCAGGAGGATGAAGACAACATCATCTTCAAGAATGAGATCACATCTGCTGACCCAAGTGAAATCGTTTCCAGGCAACATGACATCGAGATCGCCTTCTCCTGTGTCTACCCAAAGCGAACCAAAATGACTCTGGGATACAGACACAAAAATCCGTACGCCTTCACAGAGAAAGGTTTTGGTGCTTTCACCTTCCAGTTTGAATTTTTTGACAGCCAGCGCTTCATGAGACAAAAGGATGCCAGCACTTATCCAGTGGAGGTGTACCTCAAACAGATGATCTTCATGCAGATCAAGGCAACGGCCTCCATCCCCAACAGAGTGCTGTTTGTGGAGTCCTGCAAGGCAACTCCCTATGACAACCATAATTCCCGCATCAACTACACCATCATCGAAAATGGGTAGGTCATATGATTAATTATTATAGATGGGATTTCTGCATGCTTGTTGTTTAAATTTCTATTTCTATTTTCATATCATCGTAGGTGTGTGAGGGACAAGACAGTGCAGATTTATCCCAGCTCCAGGTTGCAGTTCAGATTTGGGATGGAGGCTTTTGAATTCATCGGTGCTCACGAGGAGGTGAGGTTACTTTTTTCAAACACACGTGTATTTAACAGAGGTGTCAAAAGTATTCACATTCATTATTCAGGCAGAAGTATAGATACTAGGGGTTTTTTTTCAACTCAAGCTTTTTACTCAAGTGAAAGTGTAAAAGTTCTGGTTTCAAAACTACTTAAAGTTTAAAAGTAATGTAAGGGGGAAAATGCCATTAAGGACAAAAGCTTAGGCCGCGTCACAGGGGCCTATAGTGCACTACCCCACCTCGCCAAAAAAATTATATTAAAATGTTATGTTTAAAAATTTGGGATGAGATAGAAAGTAGTACAGTTGGTTAAATCTGTCACAATAGCACAGTTCAACCACTAGATGGAGACAAAAACCGTGTGTTCGCATTGAGGACGACAAGGCAGGCTATCTGCAATTCATCCCCCATGCCATGTAAATAAATGGAAACTGGCTTGAATCGACTCAAAATGATCCAGAGACATTGGAGTAGCTGTTACTGGGAATATTATGCGACCAGACATAATTTTTAATCATAAAAACAGCAAAGGTAGGACATCATTTGTAGTTGTAAATTTACAGTGGGAAGCTTGGATTTTTCGTTGAGGTCTATTTCGGGAGTTGGCACAATCAGTTGCTCGATTGTGCTGGCTCAATAGCTGAGCTTCTTCTGAACAAAACGGTGTGTCCTATGACTATATTCGTGCTTGTTTAACTGCCTTGAGACGTTTTTCAATTATAAGGGGCACTGTTGCCCCAGCCGGCGGGGGCTCTTCAGCTTCTTACAAATATTGCATATAGCAATAATATTTAAGCTCAGATAACGTGTGGGTGTGTTTCTGAACGATGACAAGCATGAAATAGGAGTAATAAGGCTATTTTTAAAATGTAAGGAGTAGAAGTAAAAAGTTGGCTGAAAAATCAATACTCCGGTAAAGTATAGATACCTAAAATTTCTACTTAAGTAATTAATATCACTGGGTAGGATTTTACCCAGTTTTGGTCCATATAGCACTGACACAATACTGGGTTAGTTACACAGAAACAGTGTTGGAAAGTAGCAGGTACATTTACTCAAGTACTGTACTTCAGCACAATTTGAGGTACTTGTACTTTACTTTGGTAATTGGCATTTTTGGAAAATATTAGTATCATAGATTGTGAGAAACGGAGATTCTATTGAAATATACTTGCCTGATTATATTTCAAACAAAGGATATAAACTGCTAATGGAAAACACCTATACTGTCGTCTGTTTTAGATACATATTTTGTTTAGAGAAGCAACATTTCATGACTTTATCTGACTTAATGTGTCTGCAGGTGCACATCACCTGCTCAGTCATGCTGTGTGAGACTGGGATCCCAGGAACCAGGTGCTCTCAGGGATGCATCAGCTCCGTCTCAGGGAACCATCGCAGCAAAAGAGCAGCTGCGGCACAATCTTCCAGCCACTCCATTTCCCAGGGTCCTTTGTACCTGGTGAAAACTCCTGACAGCAAATGTAAGTCTGTGTGTGTGTGTGTGTGTGTGTGTGTGTATATATATATACACACACACACAAATACAGTATAGTATTTATTTATCATTTTCATTGTACCTGAATTTTACTCTGATCTCTGAATTTTTGCATTTCTTTTCCATTTCAGCTTCTGGCTTGAATCTGAATCTGGGCATGAACCTCATGTCCATTGTTGGATGCCTTCTGTTCTGTGCAGTGGTGGTCTACCGAACGAGGAAGTCCAAAGGTCAATACCAACCCCTGCCAACTGCTGAGACTGGCTGAAGACAAAAAGCCTGTTTAATCCACTCAGATGAAGAGAAATATTTTTTTCCGGATATCGGTGGTTTGAATCATTGTCCAATTGTTGGATTTAGACATATGAAGTATTCAGTGTGTGAATTAATCAGTATATAAGCTACTTCACAAATTGGAGTAAGAAATCTTACTGTGTGCACTTTGATCATCTACAGACTTCTTTTCCAACTATTTTACTCATAGACGTTAATATATCTTAGTCACTTGATATGAAGTTGAGCCTCACTGTCATTCTATGCTAATGATGTGTAACTTGAGTCGTCTGCTCTTATCTTATTAACAGATGTTGTCCTTAGCTTTTTATGCATACACAGCAATATTCTTAAGCTTTTGTTCAGTGTCATTGAGAAACTGAATCACAGTTTAACCTCCACAACATGGCCAGATTAAACTTCTATGGGCCCTGGGGTAAAAGTTCGTTGTTGGGTCCTTGTTGATCCCAGCAACACATCGGACTACCCCAGAGCTAAAATGATTGGTTGTTGAGTTGATCAGTTGATTGACATACAGCTAATTGGCAACAGCCAAAAGTCTCTGGTAGCAGATACTCAAGTGTGAATATTTGCTATTTTTTCAGTTTTCCATGAGAGTAATGTCAACATCTTTGTGTTTTTGAATGTTGATCGGACAAATCAAGTCATCTGAACATATTTAGTTGGGTTTCAGGTAATAATGATTATGATTTTTTTCCACTGTTTTATTACATTTTAATTTCTAAACAATCAATTGATAATTAATGAAAGTAATAGTTGGTTGCCTTGTTAGAACCGAATTTAACAACAAAGGAGCTCAATATAAACAAAAACTGCTAAAGTCTTAGAACTAGATTTTGACCCAGAGTGAGTCTTCAAGACCAGGACCACATGATGGAGGATGGAGGATCTGTCACAGTTTATATTCATATTGTACAACAGTGCTGCCAATTTTGTAAGAATCAATTAATCAAATTAAATCCTTTTTTGTTTTAAGTTTATTTACAACCGTCAGTGAAACGTGGGAAAAATAAAACTTGGTTTGGTATATTCTTGTCTTGTCTGAGTTATTCAGAGCCCAGTGATGTTATAAAAATGTTATGAATGTCAGCCTTTTAATGACTCACTCACTCCTTTAAATGAACTTGTATGGAGTGGACTCAAGTGCAACGATCACCAAAATGGAAGTTAAAGGTTGAATATGTAGAATATTTATTAAAAGCTATATTTAAAAAAAATAATAATAATACAGCCACGGGGCGTTTTGAGGGGTACAGAATGAAAGTATTGCTTTTCCATAAAAAAAAAAATTTAGTCTGAATTAATATTTTTAAAATTTTTTGACGGGTTCGACAATGACGTTCTGTGTACACTGTACCAGCCATTTAGCGGCCGGAAGTGCGGGTTGCCAGGGTTGTCTTTTGTTCCGGTGCAGCTACTGTAGGCTGGCACTGGGTGAAATGGAGTTGTAAACAAGCAGAGCCGTGTTGGACTCACTAAAACCAGCGTTTTTTACTCTCAAGTACAACTTTTCATCACAAAACTTCAAAAGGTAAGACAGAATATCTGTTAGTCGCTGTAAATAAGTGGTTGTTTACCTTTGTATTCTTTGGCTGCTGGTTCACTGAGTTATTGTAGTAGGGTAATAATAGTGGTACTGTTGAACTCGCCAGGGTCTTAGCTTTCATATGAGATGCTACTTGTTTGTGTACCATGAAGTATCAAAACGGTAGCAATGGAAATGTGGAGAGTGGGTTGACTTTCTGACGCTATTCGGATTTTGATATTTGATCATTAACCTCTTAACGCACGCTGTTCCGTTCACGGGACGGGACGGATGTTAGGAGGTAGCCACACGTTCTTCTGAATTTCTTCTGAAGTTTTAAACACCAACCCTTAAACATATATATTCATGCCGTACATTGTTGGAAAGCTTAGATTGTTCTGATTCATTCAAGACCACTCACGACCTATATGGTTGCTTACAGCCGTAATAGTATTAGCGATTAGCTTGGCTAGCCACTCAGCTAAGTGAGAAAAGCTATAATGCTACATACCTTCAAAGTCTTCCCTTTATCCACAACGATCATCTTATGACTCAGGACTTTCTGTACAGCTCGCCAAGTAGGCCTATCCATTCTTGTGAAATATGAAATCCGTTTCCATAAAACCGGAATATATTCCTCAATATGTCAACATGTATTTAGTCCAACACGTAACGTAATAACACAAATAACAAACCATATACGGTCCGTTTACGTCATTTCCTGACCTGCGCGTCCATCTCAGAGTACACGTGACTAGATGTTTACGACCGTTAGCCTCTTCTGCTTCTGACGACACCACACACAAGCCAATCGGTGTTTAGGATTAGGCAGTACATGCAAAGACATTGCTGCTACTCCCACTGGCGTTACATGTACCTCGGTGGTTTCAAGTCAGTTACAGCGAGGGTATGTTCGCTTCCTGTTTTCAAAATAAAAGCACCAACTCTATCGTTATGGTTTTCTTAATAATAAAAGGCAACAGGTGTTTTATTTTGTGAAAATGACCGGAAGTGCGTTACTCGCTACGGCTAACTTGAGTGGCTCCGAATTCGCAGGAACAAAACTTTAAGCAGATGTTATTTGGACAAATTAGCGTCACATTGTGGATCTAAAGGGCTACTTTCTCGCCTAAAAAGGTTAGACATGTGGATAAAGTGGTATATTTACAGAGTTAGAGCTAAAATAAAATCCTGCTGGAATTACTTTTTGGTTGTTGCGATTACGATCTCGAGACATTAGATGGCGTTGTTCTGCTCATTCTACATATTCTACCTTTAAAATATACTTTGTTAAAGTTTACTTGACGTTGAAGTCACAAGTTAGCAGACAAGACAGAAGAAGGGCATGCAGAAGGCAGGGGGTCAATAACAGTACACAAAAAATGGAGCAACAGACATGATAGATCAGACAATAATCAGCATCCAAACTTACAGGCTGAGATCATACACAAGGAAACAACTAGACATCAAGGGCTGGATATTTAGTTTACAAGGAGAACTAAAAAAAAAATCTGGCAAACAGGAAGTGGAAAAACTAAGAGTATATATATGAAGACTGATCAGATAATAGAACACAGGTGATGAACAAATCTAGCAGGGAACTTAACAATGATAGGAAGTAATTCAACTGAAATGTATGAAGGTTAGTAACTACAAATTTAACCAGAGTCCTTATGAGTTGTCACAGTACCCCCTCCTTTAGAGAAGGCACTAGACGGCCCACGCAGGTCAATGAAAACCCTCAATGAGCGAGGGGTACATAATCTTACCTGTCAGCTTCCATGACCTCTCCTATAGACTGTACCCCTACCAATCCACAAGGTGCTGAAGGCCACTGCCTCTCTTGCGAATCGCTAGCAGGCGTTTCACAGTGTACACAGGTTCACCCTCAATGACCCAGAGGGTTGAGGGGGTCCTGGAGGAGGGAACCAATGGACTGAAATTTGGGGTGAATCCTCACCGGGGAAGATGGGGGCAGACAGCTACAGGACTGACCACCTTGGAGATGGAGAAGGGACCAATGATTCTGTGTAACCCGATAGTGACAGGTCAGCAGGTGCTCATCAGTACTGTCCGAAGTCCGAAGCAGGGCAGCGCGAGCCGTCTTCTGTCAAGTGGCACCTGCGAACAAGAGCCTGGTTCTTGTAGGTGTGGTTTAATTCATGTACTGTGTGGTATGGGGCCCCGGGGCAAAGGTTTCTTGTTGGGCCCCTGTTGAACCCCTATACACAGGACTACCCCAGAGCTAAAATGATTAGTTGATCAGTTGTTTGACATACAATTAATTGGCAGCTGCGGACATTCTCTGGTAGCAGCTTCTCCAGGGTTAGGGTTAGGGTTAGGAATATTTGCTTATTTTTTTGTTTTTGGTATTTTGCCTTTGTTTGACAGGCACTGGAGATGGACAGGAAGCAGAGAGATGATGGTGTGTTGTGCAATTCAGTTCCTACAGCCAGTAGTTGAACTGTTGAAGCTGTGTTTATGTTTATGTTTATATTGATGCACATTAACCATTAGGCCACTGAGGATAAAATGTTCCCAAGTTTAACTGGATGAGGCTTTATAATGGAAAGAACTGCTGCTAAATTTCTCAAAATAAAGACATTTTCCACCAGGTCTAAAAACTTAGACAATGTGGATTAAGGACAATGAAATGTTATGTTGTTACAACACCTCATGATCCATTATCTTACAATAATTATCAGTATATCAGTGATGGTGTGATTTGTGCTTATCTTCCCTTCATGTCAATCATCTGACACAGGAGGAAATCATTTAGAGTAGCACCCACAGCACGTAGCTAAAGTCCATTGGAGCTAGAATATACATTGTCACATGCAAAGACACCTGCCAGAAACTCTGTTCACACAGTGATCTTGTGTAATGTGATGATGGAGAGATTAATCAACACTATGTGGGTAAAGATTGTTTTTTCTATTTTTTTTTTTCAAAATTGTTTGTGTGCTTGCTTGTTACATGCAGTTTGAGGTTGATAGAGACTGTGAAGAATCAAAATCATTATGTTTACATGTACACACCTTCCAATTAATATTTTCCTACAGTGTTTTTGATTTCTTTTTTTTTTTTTTTTTTTAAACATATTTTATTCAAGAAAATCTGACAGAGAAAGTGCACAATACAAATGCATGTGATACATAGCATTTTCATCTTTTATCTCTTTTTTCCCCGTCCCAGCTCAGGGCCTCAAAGGTCCTTCTGCCAACCCTCCCACACATCCATTCTGCAAAGTATAATTCAAATGTCGGAATGAGAAGTGGTGGAAAGAAATAAAAATAAATGAATAAATGAAATGGATAAAGAAGTAAAATCAAATCAGATTAAACACCAAATAAAAAAAATAATAATAATAAATAATAAATTAAAATAAATAAAATAAATTTAAAAAAAGAGCCTAAATAACAAGTACCTAAGCAATACATACATTACTATGGGAGCCAGGACCCTATGTCACCCACCCCCGCACCCATATGTAAGGTGGGGGTGTTGGGCAGCAGGCAGCGAGTAGTGGGCAGGCGACAGACAGGCACAGGACCTTAAACAGTTGACAGGACAGCAGAAAGGGCTCAAGTGTAGCATTACCGAAGAAAATCCCCCGCAGGGAGCCCATCTACACAGCAGATTAATGGATTCCAACAAGAGTAAAATCTATCAGACGACCCTCTCGAAGAAAATTTAACTTTTTCCAATTTTAAGAAGGACATGACATCTCCTATCCAAGATTTAAAAGATGGTGGTAAGGATGACCTCCACTGCAACAGGATTCTCCTACGTGCAATTAGTGAGGTGAAGGCAGTTATATTCAGTTGGATCTTATTCATAGTGTTAATGTTCTCTGGTCTACCAAAGATAGCAATGTGAGGGGATGGTGAAATTTGGATCTGAAATATTTCAGAGATGGTTTTAAAGGACCCTTCCCAGAATCCAACCAGTTTGGGGCACAGCCAGAACAGTTTTTGATTTCTGTAACTGCAATCATTTGGTAACTCACAAAAGTCAGTTGTTTAGTGTACACCCATATCAGCAGAGTTGCAAACCATTTGCACTGACCACATATGCAAAGGTATTTACAATGCATTATTTTATTGTAGGTGAATTTTACCCAGATCTCTGAATTTTGCATTTCAGCTTCTGGCTCAAACCTGAATCTGGGAATGAACATCATGTTCATTGTTGGATTCCTCATAGTCTGTACAGTGTTGGTCGACCAATTGAGGATGTCCAAAGCTAAATACCAACCCCTACCGACCTCTGAGACTGACTGAAGATGAAAAAAAAACGTTTAAATCCACTCAGATCATGAGAAAAATTATATTTTTTCAAGTATCAGTGGTTTGAATCATTGTCACACATTCCAAATGTTGATGGATTGATGATGGTGTGTTGTGCAATACAGGTCCTACAGCCAGGAGTTGAACTGTGGACGCTGTGTTTATGTTTATGTTGATGCACAGGCCACTGAGGATAAAATAAAATGTTCCCAAGTTTAACTGGATGAGGCTTTATAATGGAAAGAACTGCTGCTAAATTTCTCAAAATAAAGACATTTTCCACCAGGTCTAAAAACTTAGACAATGTGGATTAAGGACAATGAAATGTTATGTTGTTACAACACCTCATGATCCATTATCTTACAATAATTATCAGTATATCAGTGATGGTGTGATTTGTGCTTATCTTCCCTTCATGTCAATCATCTGACACAGGAGGAAATCATTTAGAGTAGCACCCACAGCACGTAGCTAAAGTCCATTGGAGCTAGAATATACATTGTCACATGCAAAGACACCTGCCAGAAACTCTGTTCACACAGTGATCTTGTGTAATGTGATGATGGAGAGATTAATCAACACTATGTGGGTAAAGATTGTTTTTTCTATTTTTTTTTTTCAAAATTGTTTGTGTGCTTGCTTGTTACATGCAGTTTGAGGTTGATAGAGACTGTGAAGAATCAAAATCATTATGTTTACATGTACACACCTTCCAATTAATATTTTCCTACAGTGTTTTTGATTTCTTTTTTTTTTTTTTTTTTTAAACATATTTTATTCAAGAAAATCTGACAGAGAAAGTGCACAATACAAATGCATGTGATACATAGCATTTTCATCTTTTATCTCTTTTTTCCCCGTCCCAGCTCAGGGCCTCAAAGGTCCTTCTGCCAACCCTCCCACACATCCATTCTGCAAAGTATAATTCAAATGTCGGAATGAGAAGTGGTGGAAAGAAATAAAAATAAATGAATAAATGAAATGGATAAAGAAGTAAAATCAAATCAGATTAAACACCAAATAAAAAAAATAATAATAATAAATAATAAATTAAAATAAATAAAATAAATTTAAAAAAAGAGCCTAAATAACAAGTACCTAAGCAATACATACATTACTATGGGAGCCAGGACCCTATGTCACCCACCCCCGCACCCATATGTAAGGTGGGGGTGTTGGGCAGCAGGCAGCGAGTAGTGGGCAGGCGACAGACAGGCACAGGACCTTAAACAGTTGACAGGACAGCAGAAAGGGCTCAAGTGTAGCATTACCGAAGAAAATCCCCCGCAGGGAGCCCATCTACACAGCAGATTAATGGATTCCAACAAGAGTAAAATCTATCAGACGACCCTCTCGAAGAAAATTTAACTTTTTCCAATTTTAAGAAGGACATGACATCTCCTATCCAAGATTTAAAAGATGGTGGTAAGGATGACCTCCACTGCAACAGGATTCTCCTACGTGCAATTAGTGAGGTGAAGGCAGTTATATTCAGTTGGATCTTATTCATAGTGTTAATGTTCTCTGGTCTACCAAAGATAGCAATGTGAGGGGATGGTGAAATTTGGATCTGAAATATTTCAGAGATGGTTTTAAAGGACCCTTCCCAGAATCCAACCAGTTTGGGGCACAGCCAGAACAGTTTTTGATTTCTGTAACTGCAATCATTTGGTAACTCACAAAAGTCAGTTGTTTAGTGTACACCCATATCAGCAGAGTTGCAAACCATTTGCACTGACCACATATGCAAAGGTATTTACAATGCATTATTTTATTGTAGGTGAATTTTACCCAGATCTCTGAATTTTGCATTTCAGCTTCTGGCTCAAACCTGAATCTGGGAATGAACATCATGTTCATTGTTGGATTCCTCATAGTCTGTACAGTGTTGGTCGACCAATTGAGGATGTCCAAAGCTAAATACCAACCCCTACCGACCTCTGAGACTGACTGAAGATGAAAAAAAAACGTTTAAATCCACTCAGATCATGAGAAAAATTATATTTTTTCAAGTATCAGTGGTTTGAATCATTGTCACACATTCCAAATGTTGATGGATTGATGATGGTGTGTTGTGCAATACAGGTCCTACAGCCAGGAGTTGAACTGTGGACGCTGTGTTTATGTTTATGTTGATGCACAGGCCACTGAGGATAAAATAAAATGTTCCCATGTTTAACTGGATGAGGCTTTATAATGGAAACAACTTCTGCTAAATTTCTCAAAATAAAGACATTTTCCACCAGGTCTAAAAACTTAGACAATGAGGATTAAGTACAATGAAATGTTATGTTGTTACAACACCTCATGATCCATTATCTTACAATAATTATCAGTATATCAGTGATGGTGTGATTTGTGCTTATCTTCCCTTCATGTCAATCATCTGCCACAGGAGGAAATCATTTAGAGAAGTACCCACAGCACGTAGACAAAGTCCATTGGAGCTAGAATATATATTGTCACATGCAAAGACACCTGCCAGAAACTCTGTTCACACAATGATCTTGTGTAATGTGGTGATGGAGAGATTAATCAACACTATGTGGGTACAGATTGTTTTTTCATTTTTTTTTTTTTCAAAATTGCTTGCGTGCTTGCTTGTTACATCCTACAGTTCAAGGTTGACAGAGACTGTGAAGAACTGTTTACATGAACACACCTTCCAATTCATATGTTCCTACAGTGTTTTAGATTTCTGTAACTGCAATCGTTAGCGTTAGATACATGGTTTCGGTAACTCACAAACGTCAGTTGTTTAGTGTACGCCCATATCAGCAGAGTTGCAAACCATTTGCACTGACCACATATGCAAAGGTATTTACAATACATTATTTTATTGTAGGTGAATTTTACCCTGATCTCTGAATTTTGCATTTCAGCTTCTGGCTCAAACCTGAATCTGGGAATGAACATCATGTTCATTGTTGGATTCCTCATAGCCTGTGCAGTGTTGGTCGACCAATTGAGGATGTCCAAAGCTAAATACCAACCCCTACCGACCTCTGAGACTGACTGAAGATGAAAAAAAAAACTTTTAAATCCACTCAGATCATGAGAAAAATTCTGCCAGAAACTCTCTGTTCACACAATGATCTTGTGTAATGTGATGATGGAGAGATTAATCAACACCATGTGGGTGAAGGTGTGTTTCTATTTATTTATTTTTTCAAATTGTTTGCATGCTTGCTTCTGTAACATGCTACAGTTCAAGGTTGACAGAGACTGAAGATTCCTACAGTGTTTTTAAGTATTAGCTTTAGATGCATGGTCTCATGTGACTCACAAAAGTCAGTAGAACTGAGAAAAGCCTCAAGGCATGAGTGTAAAACTATCTAGTCCACTTACATTTGACCCACTACAGTTTCACCTTTTCAAGACTAAAATGGACAGGAGAGTCCACAACCACAGTGGTGTTTCGAGCTAAATGCTAATGCCATTAGTTTTCCAGGTAATTGGTCATAAAATAAAGGCTCTGACCCGATGATGAAAAATTCAGGCTGTGACATTTTGTGGAGAAATTTCACTCAAAATTACGAAGGTCATTTTAAATGCTATGAAAAGTGTGATTTCTTAAATTTCAATTTCACCTACAACTTCGATAACTTTTCAATATACTTTCATTCATTTAATGAACTTCACAAATGACACCTACTAGTAATAGCCATTTTATTAATAAGCTACAACAATGTTTCTTTGTCTAACAGCAAGATTAAATTATTTCTCTTCCCCATGCTCTCAGTTTTCACTACAATTATCTCATACAGGTTGATGACAACATTCCTGTGAACAATGTCTTGATCCTACTCAGATCTTTGTAAAGACAAAATGTCCTTCCTGATTCAATTTTGTGTCCTGAGTTAAGCGTGCAGGCATGATCTTTTTCATTGATGCTGCTTTTTTATATGATGTACAACATTTATACATAACTGGACCAAACCAAGCTTTGGGAAAGGAATTGAATCTTTAGCATCTTTTTGATCTGAACACATGGCTCCCCTATAGGATAACATTTACTGATTGAAATGTAAAGATGGCTGAAACCTGATGGGGTTCATCCAAGCATCACTGGATCCAGACTATTTGGCTCCACACTGGGTCATGCTTTTGAGACACTAAACACAAACAAATATATGGCGGTAAGCGTGACAGACAACCTGCATCTCTCTCCTCACCTGACCCGCTACTACACATCACTAAAGGCTTTCAGAGAATGTGTGTGAATGCTCTCCCTAAATCAAAGACTCACAAAACTCCCCCCCCCCCCTTCATTTCACCACACTTACCAATGAGGGAGAGCATTAAAATTACCAGGGTGAAGCTTAGTCAAATGAATGAACTATTAAACAGTAAGGACCACAGTCATCATCCTTCAAGTGTCCACCGGAGATGAGACAGGCCCAACACTGGTGATCCTAAGCAGCCGGTGGCATGGTCAAACACATCGTACCAACCACAGACCATCTGGTATCTGTCTCTATAATCTTAAAATTGTCAATGTCCAGCCACAACCACTCCCTCTACTGGTCATCAAATCCGTATTGGTTAATGATGTAATAATTGGGATAACCTGGTTAAACAACAAACTTCTGGTGTTGCAACACTGATAGAGGCATGTCCTCCAAACTATAATTTTTATCAGTCAATCAGACAAAACAAGAGAGATGGTGGAAATTGCAACAATTTTCTCTGTGCTTACATTGACCTGTCTGGATTTTCATCATTTGAATATCTTGCTCTTGAGCTCAAAGCATAATTATCTAAACTTAAAATTACATTATACCCACCACCATGATATTCATCACTATTCCTACAGGAATTCTCAGAGCTGATCTGATATCACTAGATATAAACGGAGACTTGAACATTCATGCTAACAGAATCACTGACTCCAATGCTGTGGAGTTTGTAAATCTTCTGGACAGTTTTGAACTCACTCAACATGTAAGCAAAGGCACTCATCAGCAGTCAGTACTTGAGCCATACAGTTGTGACTGCTCTTTAAATTACATGGTTAAGTGGGTCTTGTTTTTCAAGCATAGAACACTAAAAAGCTACTGACTGATGCAATCATGAGAGGAAAATGTTTTCAGGTTATCGCTGAATCTTTTTATGCCAGTTAAACTAGTTTTACTAATGATGTCAGTTGATCACAAATTGCCCTCATTTCCTTGTGGCAGAACATTTAAATTGAGCCTCCCATGTTGGGGGTGACACACTTGGGAAGATGGCTTCACTAACGCTGCATCTGCTGCATCTTCTGCTGATGGTCTCAGTTGCATCTGCATGGTCCAGGTCTACTTACTACAGATACTATGGAGGCTCATTGACCTTCACCCCAAAAGCCAAGAATTCAGACGGGACTTTTGAGGTATGTTACTTTGGGTGTCATGTGAATCTCAGGTGATGGTAGATTTTTGCTTGTAATCCTCTCAAAACTATAACTAGAATTCTCTCTTTGAGGGACACTGAGAGATTAATGCATACTGTTACTGCCAGCTGACTGGACTGTTATGCTTCCTACCTGGTCCACCCCCCAAAAAATTATAAATTAGGTACAATTAATTCAGAACTCTGCTGCTCATCTGCTGACTGGGGCCAAAGAGAAAGTCTTGCAAGGGTTTTCAGTCAGTTTCTATGTAGATTTTAAAATACTTTTACTTGCTTTCACTGTTTATTTGACTGACATGTTTGAAATGTTTGGAGCAGTACAACTGCACCAGTCCTCTGATATGAATCTCTCAGTTGTTTCAAAGTGCAGGAAAAATATTTTTGATTAGGCAACTTTTAGTGATCTTTAAATATAAATTTAATTACTTCCTAAATTTAAATCTTCCTTGGCCTGGCCATTATTTATTTTATATTTATATATACATTTATTTGAATCATTAAATAATTTAATCGTTTTAAAATGTTTTATTCCATCGTATCTAATGTATTGGTTGTTGTCTTATATCTGTTTTCACTGTTTCCTTTACTGTTTTGTTCTGTACAGTGGGAGATGCAACATTATATTATATTGGAATATTTTTGTATGTTTGAATGTGGCCATGAATATGCTGTTTATTGAATTTAACTTAAATTGTTTACACCAATAAAGTGCTTACTGAGCAGTTTATTATAGGGATTAAATGTCTTACATGGAGGGCTGCAACTAACAATTTTATTTTTTTTATCATTAATAAATCTGTCAGTGTCAAATGTTAAATGGTAAATGAACTTTACTTGTATAGTGCTTTTCTAGTCTTTTTGAACTTTTTACATGTCACATTCACACATTCATACACTCATGGCAGGACCTACCACGCAGGGTGCCAACCTACTCATCGGGGGAGACTAATATTCACACACATTCATACACCGTTGGCACAGCCATTTGAGGCAATTGAGTGATAAGTATCTTGCCCGAGGACACATCAACATGTGGACTGGAGGAGCTGATAATCTTTTGATTGGTGGTTGGCCGCTGAGCCACAGCTGCCACCAATGTTATATATTGAATTTTTGAAAAAATAGTGAATTCAATTTCTTTGCCATGACTAGGAACAACAGCAAACTAGAGGCTGGAACCCTAAAATATTGGGCAGCTTTGCTTGGAGAGATTATTGAAATGATGAATTGATTATCACAATAGTTAATTAGTTAATTATTGCAGTTTGAGTGACATGACATTTACAGCAGATTACCCTCCATAATCAGACTGAATTACTTGCAGGTGGAACTTCGCAACAGACAAACCTCGATGCACTGCTACCAGAATAGCTACACTTGTTACTATGGTAACTGTGGATCCCAAACCCAGAGCACTAGTGCACTTATCGCCAGGAACTCCTACGGTCTCAACTGGTGCGAATACGAGGCGGTGTTTAAAAGAAAACTCAACAGCAACCAACCCTTTGCAATTAGGTGAGATTTTATTTGTTTTTAATGAAAGAGAACCATAAAATGTACCTTCTGTTTCACAATGCATAATTAAGATCTCTATTTATTTTTTTCTCTCTTTATTAATTATTTGTTTTTTTCTGCAAAAATTTAAATTAACCAGCTTACAGTTCTAATTCTGAAAGTTAAATTTACTCTCTTTCTCCTTCATTTAAAAATGCAGAATCAATGAATAAACAAATATTGGTAATAACTGCTTGACACAAGAAAGAAAAACTGCCTAAATTATGCAAAATCCTTTTTTTCACTTAAAGTTTTCACTTAGATGTATAAACAGAGATATACAAACACAAAACAAAACACACAAATTAAAAAACAACATGTTGTCTGGAATTAATGAAAATAAAGTGCTTTACACATGGAGCAGGTCATTGAAAATGAGCATTGAATTTAGTAGGTTCCAGACGGGAGAATAGCAGACCCAGAGCATGAATATGACATCCAGACATCTACAGCCCCGGGTTACCTGTGAGACCAGAAAGCACAGACAACTCGGGGGAAGAAGTTTAATTTAGTGAATGCGTTAATAGTACATGAATGTTAATGGATATAAATGGATAGAGAGAGAGAGAGGAAGGAGGAGGTGAAAGGAGCTCAGTGCATCATGGGAGTCCCCCGGCAGTCTAAGCCTATAGCAGCATAAACTAGGAGGACAAGTCTGGCCAGCCCTAACTATAAGCTTTATCAAAAAGGAAAGTTTTAAATGATCTTAAATGTGTCTCTTAAATATTCATTCATTTTCAGTACTTTAACCCTTTAAATGCCAGTTTGTTTACATAATACTAGTAGGTTTTTTTCACATTAAGAACTGTAACTCAGGTAACTATGTATTCACTATCAGTATACTCTTGCTTGCAAACAGATACCCCACATACTACAGTTCTCGCTATGGTCAAGGATACTGGATTTCAAACTTCAGAAGCTCATTCGCCGCTTTGAGAATGATGGCACACATAGACCTGGGAACCCGATCTGACACCGGTGAATCTAACAGATCTCCCATCACCGGCGTGCTGCCTGTTCTCAGGTAATGACCATAGTTACATTTGATTGATGCAGACAACACACTGTATCACATGGGTCAGTAAAAGAATGATGACCTCGTCAGAGAGGGACTGTTCCTGATTCAGCTCGATTCACTCTTTACAGAGTAAACAGGAACTGTCCACGATCATTCAATCTGACCGTGTTTGACCCTGATGGTGATCGCGTCAGATGCAGGGTACCAACAAGATCAAGTACATATGAGTGTTCGCTGTGCGGTCTGGTCAGCGGTTTCTCTTTAGATCAGGTAAGAAATCTACATCAAGCAAACTCCAATGTTCATGTAAGAAGTAGCATGTTTTTTTGTTCTCTGTGAACTTGTAACTCATGTGACACTAAATGTCAATCAAGCTATTATAAGAACTGATGATGCTAAAGACTGAAAAGCAAATCAATAGTTTGAGCTCATCTATTAAATAATTACTATCATTAACTTTTAAAAGTACAAAAATATGCCTTCCAACATCTCACTTGCTTTAAAATGATCTTTGTTTGATCTGTACACAGACGGAAAGGTTGTGGTTTTACAGGGCTCTAGATGAATACTTGACATAGAATATGATTGATTATCTCATCTAAATCCCCTTTCATATATACAGTCTCTCCCTGAAATGTCAGATTCCCACCTGAAGACTTGGTAGCATTTTTGAGAAAATGCTGGTACAGCTGTTTTGTGAATGTAACATTACAGGAAGGGAACATAAAGGGTTACGTCTGTCTGACAAGAGACCAGCCCTAGGATTTTGGTGGCCCTAAACAAAATTCTTTTTGTGGACCCAAAACACTTCAGACACAACCACCAAGCCACACACGCTGCTCATAAGTGAACGAACATGAACACACACACTAGAGATGGAACATGAATTGACAACAACTCTCTGACTTTATTTGAAAACAAGCATTTATTAAAATGTGTGAAATGGATCTATACGTAGTGCTGGTACTGTATGTTGGGGGGTAACAGATGAAGTATAAGTGGAGTATAGAAGGCTGTGGTTCAGCAGTTATGATCTCTGGAGCTGCAGTCACATCAGAGGAGGGAGGAGATGACCCTGAAGTCTCTGACCATGTTCCCTCAGCAGCAGTAGTCAGCTGATGAGTGAGATGGTCCTGGTGCAGTACAAGTTGCTCCAAAATATTTAAATAATGCAAAGAAAAGATTATACATTAGATTATCATTATTATTTAAATATAGGCTGCAAGACATTAGAAAGGTACATAACATGTATCTTCCAGACCTATTTTTAACCACACAACTAATACAATTTTATAAAAATATTCAAATGATGCAGTTATCTAAATATGTCCATATAGCCTATGATCTACGGAAATACGATTTAACATAACTAGAAAAATAATATTCAGCTAAAAATAATAATATGCAAGAAAATGGCTGTCAGGTCATTTAATCAGATTCAATAAACAATAACAAACCTTTATACTGTGATAGTTTTCCATCTCCAGTTTTCTCTTCTTTGGCCGTTCAGAGCAGCTGCTGATAGAAACACACACTCTCCCTCCTGGACAGCAGAGGCTCTCCTCTCTTCTTCATTTGGATTTAAAAGTGATCTATGAACATTTATATAGTCGATTAAGTTAATCTAATGAGGCCTGTGAGTCTTAATAGTCCTTCTAACATCCTTACCGTAGCATTACCTACTGTGTATCTAGGTTACCACGGTTACACCTACTGTGTATTTTAGTTACCATGGTTACACAGAGTTCGTTGCTGCGGCTGTAAAACAGTAAATAAATAGTTTGAACATCATATAACTCATATCGCTATAAGCAGAATTTATCCATCTGTCCGATAACATCTGGACAGTCTGAAGAGCCGCACAATTCAATTATTTCTTCCGCGTTGAAGTTAGCGGATAGCTAACCGGAAGTTAGCTTCTCAACCGGCAGACGTACATTCATCAAGCTAGTTCAGGAGAAAGGAAAGTTCCACAGACTGAAGATAATAGGGCCGTTTCCACCGCAGGAACTTCGGGGTAATTTTACGGGGCTGTGGCAGTTGGTTCGTGTCTCCACCACAGGAACCGCCTCCAAAGGACAGGGTTCTGGAACTTTTACAGGGGCTAAGCGAGTCCCTGCCTCGGAGTAGGTACTCAGAACGGCCTCGAAAAACTCTTGGGTGCTGATTGGAACTTCCTGTCACTCGGCCCTCTCAGTGGAGACACAGCGGTTGACAGGGCCGAGTGAGAGGAAGGTTCCTGTAAAGTTCCTGTCCCTCAAATAGTTCCAGGAACTTCTTCAGTGGAAACGGCCCTAATGTGAACAGAGATATGGGTATTGTGTTAACTCGTTTGGGAAGGGCTTAAATGTAATGGTTTATCATTTATAAGTAAAAGTCCCGCACTGCAGTGTGAAGAGCTGGCAACATATAAAGTCCCACTGATCGTGTGCCCCCCCCCCCTAGTGGTTGTGGCCCTAAACAACCGCATAGACCGTTAATACCACGGGCCGGCTTTGATTTCACATCACATGACTTTCTTTTAACTAGTCTGTTTTTAACTTTGTGGCCATGTCCCAAACGTTCTCATATTACAGATAAACAGTACACTAAGATATCTTTTCAGTAGTTGAATGTTTGACTACACCAATTTTTGACTAAACCAGTCCTGATCAAATTCATATTTGAAATTCATATTTGATCAGGAAGTTTGATCTGAGTTTTGTGAGTTTCCCTTTTCTTCAGTGTGAAAATGTATAATGGAAATGTTCCTGAATGTAGCTGCATGTGTGAGAGTTTGGAGCCATCTCAGTACTGTGTGATGAGAGTAACTTTCTTGTTTTTCTGTTTATTAGAATTCCTGCTCCCTTCAGTACACCTCTACTTATACGACAGGATGGCATCCAATTGAGCTTGTGGTGGAAGACTTTGCCAACAAACACATAACTTTGTCCTACTCTGATGGTCGCTACACATCAAAGTACCCCCTTTCATCAAGAAGGCGTAAACGTCAAGTCCAACCCAATACAACTACGCCAAGTGACGTGACATCTTTCATAACTGCCACAGCTGCACCAACCACCGACACAACTGCATCAACAACCACCAGAGAAACATCAACAACCACCACCACAGCATCACCATCAACCACAGCTTTCATAACCACCACAGATCCATCAGCAACCACCACAGATGCACCAATAACAACCACAGATTCATCAACAACCACCACAGATTCATCAACAACCACCACATCTGCACCAATAACCACATCTGCACCAATAGCCACCACAGCTGCACCAATAGCCACCACAGCTGCACCAACAACCACCACATCTGCACCAATAACTACATCTGCACCAATAGCCACCACAGCTGCACCAATAACCACATCTGCACCAATAACCACCACAGCTGCACAAACCACCACCACAGCTTCATCATCAGCCACCACATCTGCACCAATAACCACATCTGCACCAATAACCACCACAGCTGCACAAACCACCACCACAGCTGCACAAACCACCACCACAGCTTCACCAACAACCACCACGTCTGCACCAATAACCACCACATCTGCACCAATAACCACCACAGCTGCACAAACCACCACCACAGCTTCATCAACAATCACCACATCTGCACCAATAACCACCACAGCTTCATCAATAACCACCACATCTGCACCAATAACCACCACAGCTGCACCAATAACCACCACAGCTCCATCAACCACCACCTCAAGGCCTTACCAGTCATCCATTGCTCCCCTAAGCAAGCTTCCCCTGCAGTTTTCTGTTTATGGTATTAAATATTAATGTTGAATATATTAGTCATACTCATTCATATATTTTATATTCTTTTTCATATATTTTGTCTGTCTCTCTTCTAATCTGATTTCAGTGGACTCATACTCTGTCTCTTCATGCCTTGATGGGGATTACTTTCCTATTTTCCTGGCACCAACTCCAGCTAATGGAGTAAATCTTCCTGCCTTTGTCAACCAAACCCTTGAAATCAAAGTTGTATCCACTGCACAATACAGCACGTAAGGAAATGTCTTTGGATCATAATCATATAATTTTGAAGCAAACGTTAATGTGTTAAGATCATGTGCAATAATTCTACAAATGTTCATGCTATTGCTAGTGTTATGATTGCTGTGGCAAAAAATGGTATGACCAGTTCAAGTAGTTTTGAAGTGCAAAGCCAATGAACTAATGTAACATTGTTTAACACTTTGAACAGGAAGGAAACTATATGACCTAAATAAAACTGTAAGATCTAAATCTGTGAACCTAAATAATAATAATTATTATTAACTCATGAGTACATTGTTTCTCTTGCAGGATCCTTGACCTGCTCATTTCTGGACCAAAGCGCATTTACAAGCAGAAAATCTCCACAGGAGAATATGTCATAAAATGGACACCAACTGAAAATGAATTAAATGATCATTTCCCTATTTGTTTTGTGTCTGAAGCAAGAGACAACCGCTATTACGTCTTTCAATCAGAGCTGCGCTGTGTGATTGCTGATGTTGGACACCATGGTTAGTTGATGAAATTATACTCAAAAAATATCTTTTTTATTTATTTGTAATGCCTTATGCAGATAATGAATATGTTGAATACATTGGTTAAAAGTTGATTCAGAACTAAAAAGAAACATTGCTGCAAACACTGTAAAAAAGGCAACGCAATCCAAATGTTTTCAACAGTTGTCATAAATCTGAAACAGAACATGAACAGCAGTCTCCTGTGGCAAATTCCACAGTTAAAGTTAAACCATCCACCCCACTCTCCACCTCCAAATGAAGAAATGTGTCAATGTATGTCATCTGAACTGCACAACTGTTCCTTTCCACTAGATGGCATCTGTCACTCACACTTAACTACAGGTTGTTTTTGGCTGACTGACATGACATGTTTTTTTTTCTTGGGAGGACAGTCTCCAACATTGTAACATTTTATGCCCTCTAGCAGTTCCTGGGTCTGTTTATCATGAGGTTATTTAGCTTTAAGGGGAGACAGAGCAGGGGGTCATCAGCATTACAGTTGAAGACTTAGTATTTTTTGTTATGTGACCTTAAATGTCTCCATACATACATGTCATCTGAACTTGACCACTGTTCCCACTCACAATTAGTATGACTGCTTAGATGGTATCTCTTGTTTGTTGGCAACTGACAAGTATTGTGTTGTTTTTGTTTGGAGGACAGTTTGTTTTCTTAAATGTCATGTTATATATCTCATCATATTTAGAGGCTGCTGTGACATGCAATGAAACAACAATGACAGTAGAAGTTGAGAAGACATACCTCATCAGACGAAATGAGGACAACTTGCACCTGAATGATCCTTCCTGCAATCTGACAACAAGATCCAACAGTACCCACCTGGTCGCTGTCATGTCGCTGAACACCTGTGGAACCACTACAGAGGTATCATGTAATACTCTAGACTTCTACATTACTTTATACATCTGTGTCTTTTTCAGTCTACAAACGAAGATAATAACACAAACATCTGCATATTTTTTCAATTGTGATAAAAAAAGTCAACTGCTACTAACAGTTGCTACCACAGCTTTAGTCTCGACTGAACTTTAGGTCATGTGGAATGAATACAGAACAATTTGCACATAAAAAACATGAGTGGAAATGCTGGAAATTCAGAAAAAGTCTAAATATTTCCCAAAAATTGTATTGCTTCTTTTCCTTAAGTATCTGAGTACTTCTTCCACCACTGCTGGTAATTTAAATCTTTTTTTCTTTTTTTTTAAACAAACATTTTACTTTCAGGAGGATGAAGACAACATCATCTTCAAGAATGAGATCACATCTGCTGACCCAAGTGAAATCATTTCCAGGCAACATGACGTCGAGATCGCCTTCTCCTGTGTCTACCCAAAGCGAACCAACATGACTCTGGGATTCAGCCACAAAAATCCGTACGCCTTCACAGAGAAAGGTTTTGGTGCTTTCACCTTCCAGTTTGAATTCTTTGACAGCCAGCGCTTCAGGAGACAAAAAGATGCCAGCACTTATCCAGTGGAGGTGTACCTCAAACAGATGATCTTCATGCAGATCAAGGCAACGACCTCCATTCCCAACACAGTGCTGTTTGTGGAGTCCTGCAAGGCAACTCCGTATGACAACCCAAACTACCCCATCAGCTACACCATCATTAAAAATGGGTAGGTCATATGATTCATTATTATAGATGTGATTTCTGTGTGTTTATTGTTTAAATTCTATTTCTATTTTCATATCATCGTAGGTGTGTGAGGGACAAGACAGTGCAGATTTATCCCAGCTCCAGGATGCAGTTCAGATTTGGGATGGAGGCTTTTGAATTCATCGGTGCTCACGAGGAGGTGAGGTTACTTTTTTCAAAAACACATATAATTAATATCACTGGGTAGGATTTTACCCAGTTTAGGTCCATATAGCACTGACACAATACTGGGTTAGTTACACAGAAACAATGTTGGAAAGTAAAAGAGTATATTTACTCAAGTAATGTACTTCAGCACAATTTTTAGGTACTTCATTTAGTATTTCCATTTGATATATATATATATATATATATATATATATATATATATTTCCACTTCACTACATTTCAGAGGGAAATATTACACTTTCTATTCCACTACATTTATCTGAAAACTACAGTTAATTCACAGATTTTAGGTGTAAAATATGTCTGCCCCTAAAATACCATCTGTTTAATTTAATGTACTGTAGTTAACTTGACAACCCTGAATACCTTGTCTTTGCTGACCTCCAGTGGTGTAACTTCTCACCTTCAGGCAGTGATTTACAGGTGAACTGTGACATCCTTGTTGGGTGTGGTTACAGGTTTAACTGAGCACTTTCAAGCCTGTCCACACCCAGCAGTTGGTTGTGTTCAGAGGTGCAACAGGCCTAAAGCCTCCAACCAGAGAGGTGGTGTTACTCTTTAAATCATATATATATACACACAGTACATATCCAGATGGCTTCACCTCAGCCTAATGTCTACTGATATATGTTACTCTCCAGGTTGAGATCTTCTCAATGATGTATTTGGTTTTGCACAATGACAAAGTTTTAACATATGGAAGAAGGCCTGAAGTGCTTTAGGGTTCAGCAGAGAAGACCAACCTGTTCTCACTCATGTATAAGCTACTACATACACAGCCCTGGATATTGTTTGTATTTTTATGGTTCTTAGCTTTGGGATTTCATATCAGCATGATGTAGCCCATTCAATAAGAATCTGTTCTACTAACCAATGTGAGCATACAAATATTATGTCTTGGTATTTGGTTTTGTATAAGAAAGATTCTGTGAAGGCGCGCAGGTGGTCGAGTGGTTAGAGCGTATGCCATATACGCAGCCGACCCCGGTTCAAATCCCGATCGGAGATCCTTTGCTGCATGTCACACCCCCCTCTCACTCCCATGTTTCCTGTCGGTCTACTGTTAAATAAAGGCGTCTATGCCAACAAAATCTTTAAAAAAAAAAAAAAGAAAGATTCTGTGAAGATTTGACAGAAATGTTCTTGTCCAGATAGAAAATACAAATGTAAAACTATAGGGTCGTCTGTTTTAGATACATACTTTGTTTAGAGTGTACGAGCAACATTTCATGACTTTATCTGACTTAATGTGTCTGCAGGTGTACATCACCTGCTCAGTCATGCTGTGTGAGTCTGGGATCCCAGGAACCAGGTGCTCTCAGGGATGCATCAGCTCCGTCTCAGGGAACCATCGCAGCAAAAGAGAGGCTGCAGCTCAATCTTCCAGCCACTCCATTTCCCAGGGTCCTTTGCACCTGGCCAAAACTTCTGATAGCAAAGGTAAGTGTGGAAACACACACATACAGTATAGTACGTCCCAGCAAATTATCAACTGCACTGTGATTATGTAGATTACTACTGATAAATATACATCTTTATCAGCAGAGTTGCTAACTATGTACTCCAATCACATATGGAAATATATTTTACAATATTTACTTTTATTGTGGCCTACTTGAATTTTTGTCTGATCTCTGAGTTTTTGCATTTCTTTTCCACTTCAGTTTCTGGCTCAAACCTGAATCTGGGAATGAACATCATGTTCATTGTTGGATGCCTCCTGGTCTGTGCAGTGGTGGTCTACCGAACGAGGAGGTCCAAGGGTGAATACCAACCCCTGCCGACCTCTGAGACTGACTGAGGACCAAAAAGCCTTTTAAACCCACTCACTTCTCTGATGAGAAAGATTGTATTTTTTCTAGGTATCGGTGGTTTGAATCATTATCCTAACTTGATAGATTGAGATATATGAAGTATTTAGTGTGTGAATTAAACATTTTAGGTGGAGGCTCAATCAGGATAAGCTATTTGAAATCAAAATCTGACTCTGACCGTCTACAGTTTTCAACCAGCATACACAACAATATTGTTAAGATTTCATTCAGTGTCATTGAGAAAATTACAAAAGTCTTAGGTAACATCTTCGTTTTTTTGGTAGTGATTTTAATCACTAAACAATCAATTGATTATTAATGAATGTAATAGTTGGTTGCAGCCTTACAGTACTGCTATGATGGAATAATACCTGTTACCTGTCCCTCTGTTTGTTTTTTGTGTGCACATTGATAAAACATAATTTTACAACAAATGAGCTCAAAATAAACTAAAACTATCAAAGTCACAGAATCCCTCTTCAAGACCAGGTACCCATGATGGATGATGGAGGATCTGTTAAGACTTTATATTAATATTGTTTTTCAGTGCTGCTAATTTTGCAGGACTTAATTAACCAAAATCTATACGCCCTAATGATGTGGAATAAACACTTTTGTGGTTGGTAGTTAGTTCAACACTGGATGAAGCAAAATTAATGACTACTGACACAAAATGTACTGATGCAGTAATCATGTATGTTTCATGTCATGTTAAATTTTGGGTTTGTTGGTCAGTAACCAATGTGGATCAGACTCAGATCCTTTGTTGTTTTATTATTTCATTTATCATTAAACTTTACTGCGGCCTTCATTCATATGTATTTGCTATATATAGCCTAGTCAGTTTATGTCAAACATGGGAAAAATAAAACTTGGTTTGTTATGTTCTTGATCTTGTTTTGATGAGTCACTCACTCCTTTAAACTGATTATCTGTACTTCCTTTTAAATAATTTGCTATCTCCATCTCATAATTGGTGCTTTTCATTTAATAGAATTTTCCTCATGCCATTTTCTCATCCTGCAGGCACCCTCATAGTGGATTGCTTGGATTTAATATAGTGTCATTTTTATCTCAAACTGACGTATGTAATAATACTTTAAGCACAACATTGTGCTGCAATCTTTTTAACATATTTTACTTATAGTTTGGAGTCTTTCATCAACTGCATGTCTTCAGTGCAAAATGTGATGGCCAGATTATGAAATTGGACTCAAGTGCAAGATCATACTCAAAAACATCAAATGAAAGTTAAAAAATGCCGAAGTTTACTTAGTTGCTTGAAGACTGACGATTAGCAGACAGCAGACCAAACAAGGCAGAAGAGGAACAGGCAAAAGGCACGGTCAAAAAACAGTCCAAAAGTTTTCAAAAAAATGAAGCAACAGATTTGTTAGAACACAGGTGAACAAATCAGGCAGAAAACTCAATCTGGGAGGGGGCAGGTCCTTTGTGGAGAACCAGACCCTTTGTGCAAACAGATAGTGACAGGTCAGTAGAAATGGAGCTAGACCACATTAGACAATAGAACCTCCATCAGGGCCAGCCCGTGGTATTAACGGTCTATGCGGTTGTTTAGGGCCACAACCACTAGGTGGTGCCACACGATCAGTGGGACTTTATATTTTGCCAGCTCTTCACACTGCAGTGCGGTATTTTTTACAAATAAATGATAAACCATTACATTTAAGCCCTTCCTAAACGAGTTAACACAATACTGATTACACCTATTACTGCCATATAAATCTCTGTTCACATTATCTTCAGTCTGTGGAACTTTCCTCGTTCCTGAACTGGTTGGATGAATGTACGTCTGCCGGTTGAGAAGTAACTTCCGGTTAGCTATCCGCTAACTTCAACACGGAAGAAAATAATTTAATTGTGCGGCTCTTCAGACTGTCCAGATGTTATCGGACAGATCGATAAATTCTGCTTATAGCGATAAGAGTCGGAGTTATATGATGTTCAAACTATTCATTTACTGTTACAGCCACAGCAACGAACGCTGTGTAACCATGGTAACTAAAATACACAGTAGGTGTAACCGTGGTAGCCTAGATACACAGTAGGTAATGCTACGGTAAGGATGTTAGAAGGACTATTAAGACTCACAGGCCTCATTAGATTAACTTAATCGACTATATAAATGTTCATAGATCACTTTTAAATCCAAATGAAGAAGAGAGGAGAGCCTCTGCTGTCCAGGAGGGAGAGCTCTTCACATTTAGTGGCACTGAACGGCCAAAGAAGAGAAAACTGGAGATGGAAAACTATCACATTATAAAGGTTTGTTATTGTTTATTAAATGTGATTAAATGACCTGACAGCCATTTTCTTGCATATTATTATTTTTTAGCTGAAACGTTAAGCATTAACAGCTAACATCAGTAGGACTAACCTCATTTAATTCATAACGGCTAGCTTAACTAGCACCCAATGTTTTTTTTGTGACATGAAAGTGGTGGTTTGATTTATTATTTTTATTTATTTTATTATTTTAATTAACCTACCTATCTAACCTTGTGTGTCCAAAATGCCCCAAATAGTTTCAGGCTAATATTATTTTTCTATTTATGTTCAATTGAATTTCTGTAGATCATTTTTGGACATATTTAGATAACTGGATCATTTGAATATTTTGATACAATTGTATTTGTTGTGTGGTTAAAAATAGGTCTGGAAGATATATGTAATGTACCTTCAGATAGATATGAGCATGCCTTCTATATACTCCACTCATACTTCATCTGTTACCCCCCAACATACAGTACCAACACTACCTATAGATCCATTTCACACATGGAGGAAGGTGAGTTAAAGACCTACTTCAATGTCAATTGTAATGGTGTATATTTTCACCAAATTAAAAATCCTGCTAAATGCTATATATACGTTCCAAATAAAGGTGATGTGGCTGATGTTTTGGTGGAGATTAAATTTAAAACTGCATTGAGCAAAGTTGACCACTAGAGGGCAGAACATCTTTTTGGCCCCCATCACTTACACTGAAAGAATATTTGAAGGGGATATTTTAATAGTCAATATGAACAGGAAGAATAATTACATTGAAAAAAGCTCTTTCACTGTTCATATGGACATGTAAATGCTGTTTTAAAGCACATTTTAAAAACTGTGAACCTATCCTTTAACAGAACGGCCTACTTACACATCAAGTAAATTGAATACTAAATTAAAGTATTGTATTAGAAACTATGCATTAAGCCTGATTTTCATTTTAAAATATTGCTTTGGTTGTATCATACTGCATAGAAAATATGTAGTTTTCAGCATAATGTGAGAACCAATTATTTCCCTTGCTCTAGTTAAAACCAACGTGATCTGCGGTGAGTCCACAATGACAGTTGAGGTTGAGAAATCCTTACTGTCTGGATTCCATGAGGATCGTCTGCAGCTCAGTGATCCTGCCAACACAGCCTGCAGCCTCGATAACCACTCAAACAGCACACACGTCATCGCTGTCATCCCGCTCAACGCCTGCGGCACTCAGCTCGAGGTAACGAAGGGTCATCAGTTTCATTACCTGCTGTTTTTAATTACTGGTGCTGCTTTGAGGACTGAATAACTAACCTTTCTCTCTGCAGGAGGATGAGGATAACCTAATTTTTAAGAATGAAATCACCACGGCTGACGACCACAGAGATCTGATCACTAGGAAACACCTGCTGGAAGTGGAGTTCTACTGCCAGTACCCCAAACGGCAAAATATGACACTGGGCTTCACTGCACACAGGAGGAACATCACAGTGTGGGATAAGGGCTTCGGCACGTTCACCTACCAGTTTGAGTTCTACCAAAACAATCAGTTCCAGACAAGGATGGATCCAAACTCATACCCTCTGGAGTATGATGTAGGGAGCAGGATCTACATGGAGATCGAGGCCTCCTCTTCAGTCAACAACACTGAGCTGTTTGTAGAGTCCTGCTGGGCAGCACCATATGATAACCCCAACTACTGGCCAACCTACCCCATCACTGAAAATGGGTAAGCATGGAAATTACATGTCAATCTACCTTCCACCAGTGTGCAGTATGCAGAGAAAATGTTTCACGTCTCTTTTTTTGTGCTTTAAATAGGTGTCAAGTGGACGAGACTGTGAAAATCCATTCCTCTGACAATCCGACACAATTCAGGTTCTGCATGGAGGCCTTCAAGTTCATTGGACTGCATGACCAGGTAAGGAATTACTTTTTGTGGAGATAGTAGGCAGTTTTTGGTAACTTTAGAAAGAGACAAACAAGCTGTTTGTAGTCTTAATGTTAAGCTGAGGTACTGCTTAGCACCAGCTAGACAGATGACAGTAGTGTCAATCTAATCATCTACCTCTTGACAAAGTGGTTTGGTTGTGCAAGCTTATTTCCCAATAAAATTAATATGTACACAAAGTAGAGCAGATGTTTGACCTCATTTATGGGGTCTGATAAAAATAGTTCTGGTATTTGTTCACTTGTAGAAATATGAGTCTATCTGCTGATATAGTGACAATGTGTCGTTTTATATTTAGGTGTACATCAGCTGCTCAGTCATGATGTGTGAAGCAGGGAACCCCAACACCAGGTGCTCACGGGGATGCGTCAACTCCACACGGTCAGGCGGTCAACACCATCACCATCGCAAGAGAGAGGCTGTTATCCAGAGTGCAAACCACTTTGTTTCCCAGGGTCCACTGCGCATCAGGAGATCTGCAGAGAGCACAGGTATGATTACATGAAACAGGAAGAGTTCTCAACTGCCTTGTTTGTCTGCCTTGAATTGAAGTTGTTTCTTTTCTTTCTTCCAGACCAGACCAACCTGAACCTGAACTTGAACCTGGTCTTCATCGCTGGATGTCTTCTGTGGTCATGTACAAAGCCAAAAAATCAATGGTCAAATACCAACCTTTGCCTGTATTTGAAGACTAGGACAGCAGTGTGTGCAGAATACCAATCCTATAATCATTATGTTTGAAATCACAAAGCAATTTTGATCATTTCTGCTATCAGATATTGGGTGTTCATGTATCAGAAATAGCAGGTGTAGTCAGATTTATGGGCATATTTAAATGAACTGATTTTATATTCAAGGAAAGGGACACATTTTTCAAGTCTATCTTAAAGCAATACTGACTTTTTCATTCTGACTGTAAGAAAATACTTTCCTGAGGTGGTTTGGTGTACGAAATGATTGACAGAATCCAGTTATCTTTCAAGCTTACTATCTTTTTGGTACAAAATTTGTGTTTTAATGGACAGTGTTTGATTGCTGAGGCATACTAGAAGGACACAAAGAGGGAACCTTTATTTTTATAACCTTTATTTCAGCTTGAAAATACATAGAGGTAGAAAGGTCAGACTTGTCTCAGTCTAAAGAAGCCTAATATCAGCTTTTGCTGACCTTTCAAATGCATTCTGACACAGAACAAGCACTGTGGATTTTGTCTGCTGTCACCTATAATGAAATAGCTTTTTGGATAAATCTTTGTGTGGCTGATATTAACAGGAGAAACAGTTGCAGCAAAAAAGGGTTACATTTGTGGGTAATATTTTAAGACATGAGTTGAAAAGTCCATATTTGTATACACTGAAAAATACTCATGCAAACTGTGTGTGAAACTTGTAACCCAGAAAGACAGTTTTATATTGATCCACACTGAAAAGATGATCAGCTAACTTAGCACTGCAGCTGCTGGGCGATTGTTAATTTCTAATGGTCAATATGTGGAATGCCAAGAAACTGTATAACTTTACTTTCTGTATTACAGTATGATAAACAATGATTTGTATTGATATGTTATTTGTAATCCTTGTAATCCTGTTTATTCATGTCTATGTTAAATCATTACATGGGAAAAAGTGTCCAAAATGTACCTTGATACTCTTGCATGTTTGGTCAATAAAAATATAAACGTCCTTAAATATATGTTTACTTTTGTTCACTTTAATTCTCTGAAATATATCACATTTAACATATGACATTAAACATAAAAAATGAGGGATCAAAAATTATTAAGATTGGCTTTCTTATAAAGTGTAAAACTCTGTTACATTAGGTTTATTTAAAACTAAATGGAATCATCATCACAACCCATTTGCGAACCAAGGATGTTGTCCATGCATTCTCCGTTCTCCACAAGTAAATGATTGGCACCAAACAACACTGTTCCACACATGAGGTCTTCCTTCTATTGGCATAGGTCATTTCAATGTGGATACTGTAGGAGCCATTTCTATGTGAATGAGTGTAAGGTACCAAATTGCACATCAAATGAAGAAGCGAATCCAGAAGCTGTTTGTTCCACTAGACACAAGTTATAGTAGTGCAGTAGCCTTTGTGACGACTGTCAGACTCTGTATTTCATGTTGTATTGTACACTTCCTGTTTTATTTTGAAAGTCTAATCTTCTCCTGTGCTGTTAGTTTTACTTCCCCTCTTTGTTCTTTTTCCCGCCTTAGTTGATTACCTATCTGTTTCACCTGTGTCTTGCCTCCCTGTGTATATATAACCCCGCCCCACCATGTCTTCCTTGCCAGATTGTCTTTGTTACCCTGTGTACTTGCTTTTTCGTGTTATTCCTGTTTGTTTCTTTGTGTAAGACTGGTTTGTTTTTTGACCTCAGATTTTCTTCCTGCTCCTTGCCTGATTCCTGCTAGCCTTTTTGTGTATGACCACCTGCCTCCTCTTGGATTAAAGAACTTGCCTTACTGGATTACAATGAATTATATACATATAACAGTTTGTCAGGATAGGTGCATATCTTAAGTCTGCCTCAATGAGAACTATTGTGTATGGACTCATCAGTGCAATGTATATTTACTATGAAACTGAGAATATCCAAGCAAAATTGGTATTTTAACTGAACTATCTCTGACTGAATTGAATATAACTGAATTGTGAATCCAGGTAAATGTGCCAGATTGAGTCTTAAAGCCAGTTTTCATCTCTAGTCTCTGACATATTAAAATAACAACATTACATTAAAAAGTGGAGTCATAATCAGCATCCAAACTTACAGGCTGAGATCATACACAGGGAAACAACTGGACATCAAGGGCTGGAAATTTAGTATACAAGGAGAACTAAAAATATCTGGCAAACAGCAAGTGGAAAAACTAGTGTAACGAGTGTATATATATCAAGACTGATTGGATAGGGTGACCTGACCTGCATGGGTCCATTGGAGCTGGAAAACATATGGTCACATTGGAAAACATATTGTCACATGCAAAGACATCTGCCAGAAACTCTCTGTTCAGACAATGAACTTCTGTAATGTGATAACAGAGATTAAGCAACACTATGTGGGTGAAAATGTGTTTATGTTGTTTTTTCAAATTGTTTGCATGCTTGCCTCTGTTACAGGCTACAGTTAAAGGTTTATAGAGACTGTGAAGAATTAAAATAATTATATTTACATGCATCTTCAAACGTATATTTTCCTACAGTATGTATGATTTCCTACAGATCAGAAGTGGGTCTTTTTTTTCAAGCAAAGAACACTAGAAAAAACACTATTAAACTATTGAATTACTGATGGAACCATGAGAGGATTGTGTGTTCAGGTTATCACTTAATCTTTGCCAGGAAAACTAGTTCTACTCATTATGTAAGTAAATGATGAATTGTCCTCACTTCCTTGTAGCAGAACACTTAAATTGAGTCTCCCGTGTTGGGGATGACGCACTTGGGAAGATGGCTTCACTAACGCTGCATCTGCTGCATCTTCTGCTGATGGTCTCAGTTGCATCTGCATGGTCCAGTTCTTCTTACTACAGATACTATGGAGGCTCATTGACCTTCACCCCAAAAGCCAAGAATTCAGACGGGACTTTTGAGGTACATTACTTTGGGTGTCATGTGAATCTCAGGTGATGGTAGATTTTTGCTTGTAAATCATCTCAAAAATATAACTAGAATTCTCTCTTTGAGGGACACTGAGAGATTAATGCATACTGTTACTGCCAGTGGACTGGACTGTTATGCATCTACCTGGTCTACCCCCCAAAAAATTATAAATTAGATACAATTAATTCAGAACTCTGCTGCTCATCTGCTGACTGGGGCCAGAGAGAAAGTCTTGCAAGGATTTTCTCTCAGTTTCTATGTAGATTTTAAAATACTTTTACTTGCTTTCACTGTTTATATGACTGACATGTTTGAAATGTTTGGAGCAGTTCGACTGCACCCGTCCTCTGATATGAATCTCTCAGTTGTTTCAAAGTGCAGGAAAAATACTTTTGATTAGGCAACTTTTAGTTATCTTTAAATGTAAATATAAAACTTCTTTGGACTGGCCATTATTTTATTTTATTCATGTGTTAAAAAGTTTTATTCCCTCTGATCTGTTTTATTGTTTGTTATGTTTCATCTGTTTCCTTTCCTTTATTTAATCATTTTTATTAGTTTTATTTCTCATGCTCATTAACCTCAATTTGCTTTACTCTTTACATTTGTTCTGTACGATGGTGCTGAGATACAACATTATATTGGAATATTTTATATGTTTAAATGTGACCATAAATATGCTGATTATTGAATTTAATTTAAATTTATAAGTGCTTACATGGCAGTTTATTATACTAGGATTACACAATGAAACGTGTCTTTATTCACAGTCATATATGACTACAAACAAGCTGGAACCATAAAATATTGGCCAACTTTGCTTGGGAAAACGATTGGGAGAAAGTTGACCATACATTTTCTGTTGATCAGCTAATTAGTTAATTGGTTTATTGTTGCAGTTCGACTGACATTTACAGCAGGTTACCCTCCATAATCAGACTGAATTACTTGCAGGTGGAACTTCGCCACAAAAAATCGTCGTTGCACTGCTACCAGAATGGCTACACTTGTTACTATGGTAACTGTGGATCCCAAACCCAGAGCACTATGGCATTTGTCGCCCAGAACACCTTCGCTATCAAATGGTGCCAACAAGAGGTGGTGTTTAAAAGAAAACTCAACAGCAACCAACCTTTTGCAATTAGGTGAGATTTTATTCGTTTTTACCGAAAGAGAGAGAACCGTACAATCTACCTTCTGTTACACAATGCATAACTAATATCTCCTTCCTAATAGTTTTTTTCTGCAAAAAAGGTGTCATATTATTTATAATAATTTATAATATTATGAATGTGAAAATTTACAAGTAATTATCATCACATCATATCACATGACAATACACATTTACTACTGACTACCATAAAATATTATAATTTAATATTATTTTCACTTTAAATTAATTGGGTTTTAACCAACATCAATCCTGATAATGACTATTAAATATTAATTTTCAGTATTTTAACCCTTTAAATGCCAGTCTGTTTACATAGTACTAGTAGGGGGGGTTTAACATTAAGAACTGTGACTTAGGTAACTGTATTTACAATCAGTATACTCTTGCTTGCAAACAGATACCCCACATACCACAATTCTCGCTATGGTCAAGGATACTGGATTTCAAACATCAGAAGCTCAATCGCTGGTTGGAGAATGATGGCACACATAGACCTGGGAACCCGATCTGACACCGGTGAATCTAACAGATCTCCCATCACCGGCGTGCTGCCTGTTCTCAGGTAATGACCATAGTTACATTTGATTGATGCAGACAACACACTGTGTATCATCTGGGTCAGTAAAAGAATGATGACCTCGTCAGACAGGGATTGTTCCTGATTCAGCTCGATTCACTCTTTACAGAGTAAACAGGAGCTGTCCACGATCATTCAATCTGACCGTGTTTGACCCTGATGGCGACCGTGTCAGATGCAGGGTACCAACAAGATCAAGTACATATGAGTGTGGTCTGTGTGGTCCAGTCCGTGGTTTCTCTTTAGATGAGGTAAGAACTCTTAATCAGCCAAACTCAAATGTTCACATACGAAGTAACATGATTTTTTGTTCTGTGTGATCTTATAACTCAAGTGATATGATAATTCACGATGTTAAAGACTAAAAGTTAAGCCAAATAAATAGTGTGTGAAAGCATCTATTAAACAAATGCCATTATTAAACTATGTCTATGCCAGAATAAATCTTAAAAAAGGAAATAAATATGACAGTAGTGTTGATTATCTCATCTAAAGGCCCCTCCACACATACAGCCTATCATTGAAATGTTCAGGCACATTTCCTGCATGAGGTCATGTGGGAATGGTGATAGGGATGGATATCTCAAGAAATCTCTACAGCCAATTTCCCACCTCAAGACCTGGTAGCATTTTTCAGGAAATGCTGGTACGGTTGTGTTGTGAATGTAACTGTTGGACAATTTCACATGGCGCAAGCAAATCAATCACAAGAATTGACATGTGGGCATCGTACTGTGAGTTGTGCTTGGTTTTAACTCGTCTGTTTTCAACTTGGTGGCCATGTCACAAAACATTCTCATATTTGGCTTAACATTACACTAAAATATGTTTCTGGTAACATTTGAGAAACTGCTAGTTGAGGACTGCCTCGTTTGAAATCTTCTGAGTTTGCCCCCTTCTTCTGTTGAGTTTGTGTGAATTACCACCATTTGCTGGACTATGCAGACAAGGCTTATGTGAAAAGGTGCAAGACGGAAATGGTTCCTGAATATAACTGCATGTGTAAATAGTGACAGTCACTATTGGTGCCTGAAATGTTATCCCAGTAACTTAATGAGAACTATATGTGAAAGAGGCTTAAGGAAGAAAAGAATAACAGTAAGGTATAATTGAATGTTTAGGGATACAACAATATACACTAATATCAATTATTAGTGGAAAACATTGATTGAGAGTTTGGAGCCATCACAGTACTGTGTGATGAGAGTAACTTTCTTCTTTTCCTGTTTATTAGAATTCCTGCACCCTGCACTACACCTACAGTAGACGCAATTATCGTTCTGGATACCATCCAATTGAGCTTGTGGTGGAGGACTTTCCCAAAAAACACATAACTCTGTCCTACTCTGATGGTCGCTACACATCAAAGTACCCTCTTTCATCGAGGAGGCGTAAACGTGCAGCACCAACTTCTACAGCTGCAACAACCACCACAGCTGCACCAACAACAACCACAGCTGCACCAACTCCCACCACAGCTGCACCAATAACAACCACAGCTGTACCAACCACCACAGCTGCACCAACTCCCACCACAGCTGTATCAATAACCACAGCTGCGTCAACCACCACAGCTGCGCCAATAACCACCACAGCTGCACAAACCACCACAGCTGCACCAACTACCACCACAGCTGTACCAACAACCACCACAGCTACACCAACTACCACCACAGCTGCACCAACTCCCACCACAGCTGTATCAATAACCACAGCTGCGTCAACCACCACAGCTGCGGCAATAACCACCACAGCTGCACAAACCACCACAGCTGTATCAACCACCACAGCTGCACCAACAACCACCACAGCTACACCAACTACCACCACAGCTGCACAAACCACCACAGCTGCACCAACAACCACCACAGCTGCACCAACAACCACCACAGCTGCACAAACCACCACAGCTGCACCAATAACAACCACAGATGCACCAACTCCAACCACAGCTGTACCAACCACCACAGCTGCATCAACTACCACTGCTGTACCAACAACCACAGCTGCGTCAACCACCACAGCTGCGCCAATAACCACCACAGCTGCACCACCAACCACCACAGCTACACCAACTACCACCACAGCTGCACCAACCACCACCACATCTGCACCATTAACCACCACAGCTGCACCAACAACAACCACCACAGCTGCATTGACCACCACCTCAAGGCCTTACCAATCATCCATTGCTCCTCTAAGCAAGCTTCCCCTGCAGTTTTCTGTTCGTGGTATGAAATAATAATGTTAAATATATATGTTAAATATATTTATACTCATTCATATATTTTATCAATTTCTCACTCAGTCTCTCTCTCTTCTTATCTGATTTCAGTGGACACATACTATTTCCCTTCATGCCGTGATGGGGATTACATGCCCCTTTTCCTGGCACCAACTCCAGCTAATGGAGTACATCTTCCTGCCTTTGTCAACCAAACCCTTGAAATCAAAGTTGTATCCACTGCACAATACAGCAGGTAAGGAAATGTGTTTGGATCACAATCATATAATTTTGAAGCAAACGTTAATGTGTTAAGATGGTCTAATTATCATGGTATGACCAGTTCCAGTAGCTTTGAAGTGCAAAGCCAATGAACTAATGTAACATTGTTTAACATGTTGAACGAAAAGGAAACTATACAACCTAAATAAAACTGTAAAATCTAAATCTGTGAACCTAAATAATTATAATAATTATTAACTCATGAGTACATTGTTTCTCTTGCAGAATCTTTGACCTGCTCATTTCTGGACCAAATGGCATTTACAAGCAGAAAATCTCCACAGAAGAATATGTCATAAAATGGACACCAACTGAAAATGAATTAAATGGTCATTTCCCTATTTGCTTTGTGTCTGAAGCAAGTTCCAAGTGAGTTTACTTATTTATTAATAGTTTTTATTTCTTCTTGCATCTTTCTATAGTGTCCTATCAAACATCCCCAGGAGAAACTGTTTATATGATTCAAACTGTCTTAAGTTAACTCTCTTTTATTCTATGATTTATTCCAGAGCCCACAGCTATCACGTCTATCAATCAGAGTTGCGCTGTGTGATTGCTGATGTTGGATATCATGGTTAGTTGATGAAATTATACTCAAAAGATATAGTTTTTATTTCTTTGTAATGTCTTATGTAGATAATTAATATGTTGAATACATTGGTAAAATGTTGATTCAGAACTAAAAAGAAACATTGCTGCTACTACTACTCATTTCCACTAGATGGCATCTGTCACTCAAAATTAACTACAGGTTGTCTTTGTAATGTTGTAATATCAGTCAGCCAAAAACAACCTGTTGTTAAGTTTGAGTGACAGGTGCCATAATAATAATAATAATAATAATAATAACTTTATTTTGTATAGCGCCTTTCATGAAACCCAAGGTCGCTTCGTAATAACAAGAACACAGACAACAACAATACAGTACAGACAAAAACACACATTTAGCCGGCAAAAGCTTTCAGGAACAAGTGACTTTTCAACATTGATTTAAAATAGTCCAGAGTTGGTGCTAGGCGAATGTTAGGAGGGAGCGAGTTCCACAGTGTAGGAGCTACCACACTGAAGGCCCTGCTCCCAAAGGTTTGCCTTCTGGTGCGGGGGATGGACAGGAGGCCCAAGTCGGCGGAGCGCAGGTCCCATGAAGGGTGGTAAATATGGAGGAGATCCGTTAAGTACTGGGGTGCAACGGCATGAAGAGATTTATAGGTGAGGAGAAGAAGTTTTAAAAGTGATGCGGAACTTAATTGGAAGCCAGTGCAGTTGTTTGAGTGTGGGGGTGAAGTGCTGCCAGGGTTTAGTTCGAGTGAGAACCCTGGCAGCTGAGTTTTGGACATGTTGGAGCCTGTCCAGCGTTTTATTGGGGACCCCATACAAGATGGCATTACAATAGTCCAGACCTGAGGTGATGAATGCATGTATGAGAGTCTCAGCAACTGAGTCAGAGAGTGAAGGACGGAGTCTGGAAATGTTCCTTAGGTGGAAGAAGGCGGATTTGGTGACAGATTTAATGTGTGTGTCATATGAGAATGTGGAGTCCAAAATAACACCCATCCATCTAGTGGAAAGGAGCAGTAGTGCAATTCAGATAATGTATACATTGACAAATTTTGGAGGTGGCGAGTGGGGTTTTTTTTTCTTGGGTGGGCAGTCTCCAAAATATTGTGATCCATGTAACATTTTATGCCCTCTAGCAGTGTAACAATTACAGTTGGAGACTGTATTTTTAGTTATGTGACCTTAACTATCTCCATATATACATGTCATCTGAACTTGACCACTGTTCCCACTCACAATAAGTTTGACCATTAGATGGTATCTCTTGTTTTTTGGCATCTGACATCACAAAGTATTGTGTTGTTTTTCTTTGGAGGACAGTTTTTTTAAATGTCATGTGATATATCTCATCATATTTAGAGGCTGCTGTGACATGCAATGAAACAACAATAACGGTGGAAGTAGAGAAGACATACCTCATCAGACAAAATGAGGACAACTTGCACCTGAATGATCCTTCCTGCAACCTGACAACAAGATCCAACAGTACCCACCTGGTTGCTGTCATGTCGCTGAACACCTGTGGAACCACTACAGAGGTATCATGTAATCTTGTTCTAGACCTCTACATTGCTGCACCCATCTGTGTCTTTTTCAGTCTACAAACAAAGATAATAACACATCCATCTGCATAATTTTTCAATTGTGATAAAAAATGTCAACTTCTACTAACAGCTGCTACCACAGCTTTAGTATCGTTAGGTCATGATGAAAAAGTCTGAAAATTTAACACACAAATATTTAACACACATTTCACTTTCAGGAGGATGCAGACAACATCATCTTCAAGAATGAGATCACATCTGCTGACCCAAGTGAAATCATTTCCAGGCAACATGACGTCGAGATTGCCTTCTCCTGTGTCTACCCAAAGCGAACCAACATGACTCTGGGATTCAGCCACAAAAATCCATACGCCTTCACAGAGAAAGGTTTTAGTGCTTTCACCTTCCAATTTGAATTCTTTGACAGCCAGCGCTTCATGAGACCAAAGGATGCCAGCACTTATCCAGTGGAGGTGTACCTCAAACAGATGATCTTCATGCAGATCAAGGCAACGGCCTCCATCCCCAACACAGAGCTGTTTGTGGAGTCCTGCAAGGCAACTCCCTATGACAACCCGAACTACCCCATCAGCTATACCATCATTAAAAATGGGTAGGTCATGTGATTCATTATTATAGATGGGATTTCTGCATGCTTGTTGTTTAAATTCTATTTCTATTTCCATATCATCGTAGGTGTGTGAGGGACAAGACAGTGCAGATTTATCCCAGCTCCAGGATGCAGTTCAGATTTGGGATGGAGGCTTTTGAATTCATCGGTGCTCACGAGGAGGTGAGGTTACTTTTTTCAAACACACATATAATTAATATCACTGGGTAGGATTTTACCCAGTTTAGGTCCATATAACACTGACACAATACTGAGTTAGTTACACAGAAACAATGTTGGAAAGTAAAAAAGTATATTTACTCAAGTAATGTACTTCAGCACAATTTCTAGGTATTTTGATGCTGCTTTATATTTCCATATTACTACATTTCAGAGGGAAATATTACACTTTCTATTCCACTACATTTATCCGAAAACTACAGTTAATTCACAGATTTTACATGTAAAATATGTCTGCCTCTAAAATACCATCTGTTTAATTTAATGTACTGTAGTTAACTTGACAACCCTGAATATCTTGTCTTTGCTGACCTCCAGTGGTGTAACTTCTCACCTTCAGGCAGTGATTTACAAGTGAACTGTGACATCCATGTTGGGTGCGGTTACAGGTTTAACTGAGCACTTTCAAGCCTGTCCACACCCAGCAGTTGGTTGTGTTCAGAGGTGCAACAGACCTGAAGCCTCCAACCAGAGAGGTGGTGTTACTCTTTAAATCATATATATATATATATATACCCAGATGGCTTCACCTCAGCCTACTGTCTACTGATATTTGTTACTCTCCAGGTTGAAATCTTTTCAATGATGGTTTTGCGCAATGACAAAGTTTTAATATATGGAAGAAGGCCTGAAGTGCTTTAGGGTTCAGCAGAGAAGACCAACCTGCTCTCACTCATGCATAAGCTACTACATACACAGCCCTGGATATTGTTTGTATTTTTATGGTTCTTAGCTTTGGGATTTCATATCAGCATGATGTAGCCCATTCAATCAGAATCTGTTTTACTAACCAATGTGAGCATACAAAGAATATGACTTGGTATTTGGTTTTGTATAAGAAAGATTCTGTGAAGATTTGACAGAAATGTGCTTGTCCAGATTATATTTCAATATGAAAACTTAGGTTAGAAAAATACAAATGTCATCTGTTTTAGATGCATATTCTGTTTAGAGAAGCAAAGTTTCATGACTTTATCTGACTTAATGTGTCTGCAGGTGTACATCACCTGCTCAGTCATGCTGTGTGAGACTGGGATCCCAGGAACCAGGTGCTCTCAGGGATGCATCAGCTCCGTCTCAGGGAACCATCGCAGCAAAAGAGAGGCTGCAGCTCAATCTTCCAGCCACTCCATTTCCCAGGGTCCTTTGCACCTGGCCAAAACTTCTGACAGCAAAGGTAAGTGTGGAAACACACACATACAGTATAGTACGTCCCAGCAAATTATCAGCTGCACTGTGATTATGTAGATTACTACTGATAAATATACACCTTTATCAGCAGAGTCGCTAACTATGTACTCCAATCACATATGGAAATATATTTTACAATATAAACTTTTATTGTGGCCTACTTGAATTTTTGTCTGATCTGAGTTTTTGCCTTTCTTTTCCATTTCAGTATCTGTCTCAAATCTGAATCTGGGAATGAACCTCATGTTCATTGTTGGATGCCTCCTGGTCTGTGCAGTGGTGGTCTACCGAACGAGGAGGTCCAAGGGTGAATACCAACCCCTGCCGACCTCTGAGACTGACTGAGGACCAAAAGGCCTTTTTAACCCACTCACTTCTCTGATGAGAAAGATTGTATTTTTTCTAGGTATCAGTGGTTTGAATCATTGTCCTAACTTGATAGATTGGGCTATATGAAGTATTTAGTGTGTGAATTAAACATTTTAGGTGGAGGAGTATATAAGCTATTTGAAATCAAAATCTGACTCTGAACTTTGATCGTCTATTGTTTTCAACCAGCATACAAAACAATATTGTTAAGATTTCATTCAGTGTCATTGAGAAAATTACAAAAGTCTTAGGTAACATTTTTGTTTTTTTTGGTGGTTGGAAAATTCAAATTGTGTGGGTTAATCAACTTGGGTTTCAATGATTATAATAGACATTTTACTGTAATCACTAAACACTCAATTGATTATTAATGAATGTAATCGTTGGTTGCAGCCTTACAGTACTGCTATGATGGAATAATACCTGTTACCTGTTCCTCTGTTTGTTTTTTGTGTGCACATTGATAAAACATAATTTTACAACAAATGAACTCAATATAAACTAAAACTATCAAAGTCACAGAATCCCTCTTCAAGACCAGGTACCCCTGATGGATGATGGAGGATCTGTTAAGAGTTTATATTAATATTGTTTTTCAGTGCTGCTAATTTTGCAGAACTTAATTAACCAAAATATATACGCCCTAATGATGTGGAATAAACACTATTGTGGTTGGTAGTTCAACACTGGATGAAGCAAAATGAATGACTACTGACACAGACACAAAATGTACTGATGCAGTAATCATGTTTCTTTTTTTGCAGTCATATTGAATTTTGGCTTTGTTGGTCAGTAACTTGCACCAATGTGGATCAGACTCAGATCCTTTGTTGTTTTATTTTTTCATTTATCATTAAACTTTACTGCAGCCTTCATTAATATGTATTTGCTATATATAGTCAGTTTATGTCAAACATGGGGAAAATAAAACTTGTTTTGTTATATTCTTGATCTTGTTTTGATGAGTCACTCACTCCTTTTAAAATGATTATCTGTACTTCCTTTTAAATAATTTGCTATCTACATCTCATAATTAGGGCCCGAGCGCTGACCAGCGCGAAGCCCTATTGTTTTTGCCATGATTATTAGGGCCCGAGCGCTGACCAGCGCGAAGCCCTATTGTTTTTGCCATGATTATTAGGGCCCGAGCGCTGACCAGCGCGAAGCCCTATTGTATCTGTCAAGATTCTTTTTCTTTTTCTTGCACAACAATGGCCTTTTTGCCCCCCTAAACGTGCTTGAAAAGTCACCAAAGTTTGCACGCAAGCCAGACCCGGCGAAAATTTTGATATTTTATGGTTTTCAGAAATGGGCGTGGCAAAATGGCTCAATAGCGCCCCCTATTGAATATAAAAATGTGAGAGATTGACGTACATGAACGAAATTTGGTATATATATGCATCATGTCCAGACGCACAAAAAAGTCAGTGGGGCCCATGACGTCACTCCAACAGGAAGTCGGCCATTTTGAAAAATATGTGCGATTTTGGCGTTTTCCACTGCTCGTACTTTAACCAACTAGTCCTAGAGTTTTCATCCCATCCACTTCAAATTCACACAGAGTCATCTTGAGATATTGGAGATGAAAAGTTATCAAAAGCTTTTTCGCCCATGATTCCTGCTTGCCGTGGTGACGCGGCGAATTTCGATGCTTCGCCATGAAATTTCAAACCCTCATAACATGACTCCAAATGGTCTGAGCTTTTCCAAATTTAATATGCTTGTTCAGTGTCCTGGTCTGAACACATGTACAGTCTCATATTTAGTGACAGTCATAGCGCCCCCTACTGGCAACAGGAAGTCACTTGCTTCATTCTTTCACTGATTACTCCCATAATCTTAAGTATTTACACCTGAAATTAACTCAGCTGAGACATAAGACCTTGGTGATGCTACATTCTGCAACTCGTGACCCATCATCAAATACTGTTGCCATGACAACGCATTCAACGCCATGAAAATACGATTACAGTTTTCAGGGGCAAAAGATGCCTCCACTGTAACGAAACTCAACACACACGTCTGGAGTGTGGTCATTTAACATCCTATATACTTCAATGGGATGGGCGTGACTAAACGGCTCAATAGCGCCCCCTTGAATATTTCAAAATTGAACCTCAGCCTTCCCGATTGACATAGAAGAATGAAATTCAGTAGGTTTATGTATCATCTCCAGGCGCACAAAAACGCCATTTGGACCTATACCCTAAGTCCAACAGGAAGTCGGCCATCTTGGAAAAATGCTCAATTGTGTTGACTTTTTTGATGATTTCAAGGCCTCATATTTGAACGAACTAGTCCTAGGGATTTCATCCCATCCACTTCAAATTCACACAGAATCATCTTGAGACATTGGAGATGAAAAGTTATCAAAAGCTTTTTCGTCCATCATTCCTGGTTGCCGTGGTGACGTGGCGAATTTCGATGTCTCGCCATGAAATTTAAAACCCTCATAACTTGACTCCACATGGTCTGAGCTTTTCCAAATTTCAGATGCTCGTTTAGCGTCCTGGTCTGAACACATGTACAGTCTCATATTTAGTGACAGTCATAGCGCCACCTACTGGCAACAGGAAGTCACTTGCTTCATTCGTTGACTAATTACTCCCATAATCTTAAGTATTTACACCTGAAATTAACTCAGCTGAGCCATAAGACCTTGGTGATGCTACATTCTGCGACCGAGCCGCAGCCCGACATGCGTGGGGGCGCGAGGGCCCGTTCATCACTGCTTGCAGTTTTAATTAGGGCCCGAGCGCTGACCAGCGCGAAGCCCTATTGTATCTGTCAAGATTCTTTTTCTTTTTCTTGCACAACAACGGCCTTTTTACCCCCCTAAACGTGCTTGAAAAGTCACCAAAGTTTGCACGCAAGCCAGACCCGGTGAAAATTTTGATATTTTATGGTTTGCAGAAATGGGCGTGGCAAAATGGCTCAATAGCGCCCCCTATTGAATATAAAAATGTGAGAGATTGACGTACATGAACGAAATTTGGTATATATATGCATCATGTCCAGACGCACAAAAAAGTCAGTGGGGCCCATGACGTCACTCCAACAGGAAGTCGGCCATTTTGAAAAATATGTGCGATTTTGGCGTTTTCCACTGCTCGTACTTTAACCAACTAGTCCTAGAGTTTTCATCCCATCCACTTCAAATTCACACAGAGTCATCTTGAGATATTGGAGATGAAAAGTTATCAAAAGCTTTTTCGCCCATCATTCCTGGTTGCCGTGGTGACGCGGCGAATTTCGATGCTTCGCCATGAAATTTCAAACCCTCATAACTTGACTCCACATGGTCTGAGCTTTCCCAAATTTAATATGCTTTTTCAGTGTCCTGGTCTGAACACATGTACAGTCTCATATTTACTGACAGTCATAGCGCCACCTACTGGCAACAGGAAGTCACTTGCGTCATTTGTTCATTAATTACTCCCATAATCTTAAGTTTTTCCACCTGAAATTAACTCAGCTGAGACATAAGACCTTGGTGATGCTACAGTCTGCAACTCATGACCCATCATCAAATACCGTTGCCATGACAACACATTCAACGCCATGAAAATACGATTATAGTTTTCAGGGGCAAAGGATGCCTCCACGGTAACGAAACTCAACACACACGTCTGGAGTGGCTTCATTAAACATCCTATATACTTCAATGGGATGGGCGTGGCTAAATCGCTCAATAGCGCCCCCTTGAATATTTCAAAATTGAACCTCAGCCTTCCTGATTGACATAGAAGAATGAATCTCGCTAGGTTTATGTATCATCTCAAGACGCACAAAAACGCCATTTGGACCCATACCCAAAGTCCAACAGGAAGTCGGCCATCTTTGGAAAAATGCTCAATTTTGGTGAATTTTTTGGTCATTTCCAGGCATCATATTTGAACAAACTAGTCCTAGGGATTTCATCCCATCCTCTTCAAATTCACACAGAGTCATCTTGAGACATTGGAGATGAAAAGTTATCAAAATCTTTTTCTTCCCTCATTCCTGGTTGCCATGGTGACATGGCGAATTTCGATGTCTCGCCATGAAATTCCAAACCCTCATAACTTGACTCCACATGGTCTGAGCTTTCCCAAATTTAATATGCTTGTTCAGGGTCCTGCTCTGAACACATGTACAGTCTCATATTTAGTGACAGTCATAGCGCCACCTACTGGCAACAGGAAGTCACTTGCTTCATTCTTTCACTAATTACTCTCGTAATCTTAAGTATTTACACCTGAAATTGACTCAGCTAAGACATAACACCAGTTATCAAAAGCTTTTTTATGACTTCTTCCTGTTGGGCGTGGCTGTGCAGACAATTTCGATGCTTCGCCATTAGGCAGGAAGTCCTTATAACTCCTACAGACATTGTCCTGTCTACTCCAAATTCATCATGCATGTAGAGGGTCCCGCCCTGAACACATCTATGCATCAATACTGTGTCAAATACACAGCGCCGCCTACTGGACACAGGAAGTCAGCCTCATATGACAAACATTATCCGATTTACATGAAATTTACAGGATGTGTTCTCCACATCATACACTGCAACATGACATATAATTGGTGGGTGATCTCTAGCGCCACCTAGTGGACACATGCAATGTGACTTAGCCCCATCACACAGTGTTCATTACAAGCCCCGGTGCCAAGACTTCTACGTGCCCGCTGTGTCTGCCATGTGACTGCAGCTTGCACCGACATGCGCGTACAAGGCGGTGCATGGGGCGCGAGGGCCCGTTCATCACTGCTTGCAGTTTTAATTATTATTCTTCTTCTTTTTCTTCTTGCACGACGACGGCCTTTTTGCCCCCCTGAACGTGCCTTAAAAGTCACCAAAGTTTGCACGCAAGCCAGACCTGGCGAAAATTTTGATATTTTATGGTTTGCAGAAATGGGCGTGGAAAAATGGCTCTCTAGCGCCCCCTACAAAATCAATAAAAGCGAGCCCCTCGAGACAGATTGACATAGAGAAACGAAATTCGGTACACATGTTCATCATGTCAAGACGCACCAAAAAGTCTCTTGGACACATACCCTAACACCAACAGGAAGTCGGCCATTTTGAATCAAAATATTGATTTTAATGCAAATTGTGGCATCATATTTGAGCGAACTAGTCCTAGAGATTTCATCCTATCCACTTCAAATTCACACAGAGTCATCTTGAGACATTGGAGATGAAAAGTTATCAAAAGCTTTTTCACCCATCATTCCTGGTTGCCATGGTGACGCGGCGAATTTCGATGCTTCGCCATGAAATTTCAAACCCTCATAACTTGACTCCACATGGTCTGAGCTTTACCAAATTTAATATGCTTGTTCAGTGTCCTGGTCTGAACACATGTACAGTCTCATATTTAGTGACAGTCATAGCGCCACCTAGTGGCGACAGGAAGTGACTTGCGTCATTTGTTCATTAATTACTCCCATAATCTTTAGTATTTCCACCTGAAATTGACTCAGCTGAGACATGAGACCTTGGTGATGCTACATTCTGCAACTCATGACCCATCATCAAATACTGTTGCCATGACAACACATTCAACGCCATGAAAATACGTTTACAGTTTTCAGGGGCAAAGGATGCCTCCACGGTAACAAAACTCAACACACACGTCTGGAGTGGGGTCATTTCGCATCCTATATACTTCAAGGTCATTTTCCACAGACGAGCTACAACCGAAGGTGCATCTGTGAGCATCTTCTGAACTCTCAGTTTGTCACTCTGACCTTTCACGATACGTATTTTACCCAGTGTCTTGAGGATATTTGTGCAGCAGGAATGGCAGAGTCTGATGTCCAGTTTCACTCTGTGGATATGGATGACAGCTATGTCAACATCTCTCCAGAGCCACAAAAGTCAAACAAAGTGCGACAGTGTTTCAGAGCAGCACAAACCCCGCTCTTCATCCTGGTGAGCTTGGCTCTGCTTGGCCTAACTATAGAGGCCTATTTTATCAACCGCCTCTACCGTCTCATGCCTGTGAGTATCTGTTTGGTCTATTGATTTTGCACCTATGAACATTTAGGCCTGTATGAGGTGAACATGCTGTGTTGTTTTAAGACACACTTTAAACATTGTGAACTTGTCCTTTAATGACAAATGTGCAGCATTGAGGAAATGTTTCTATCACATTTAGTCTAACTACATGTTTTTATCTCTCATTGCAGGCTGTTACAACACAGACCCCTAAAACCACATCAGGTACAGAATATATCATAAAGTTTTTAAAAAATATTTATTGTTTATTTTATTTTATTTTAATTTTTTTGCTTTTGAAAATACCCTTATTTCAATTTTGAATTTCAGTAAAGTTACCCTGCCCATAAACTACTACTAATAATTTGATCATATTCACTGCAAACCATATGCACGTATCGGTAAGATGTGTGTGTGTGTGTGTGTGTGTGTGTGTGTTCTGACTGGAGGTTGGTCTGGAGCTGGGCGGAGCTGGAACACTTACCTGCACACCTGAAATCAATGGAGCCTCGTCTGCATCTACTCACCTCGTCCATAAATCCTGGTTCAGTCCTCCACTCGTTGCCAGATCGTCTGCTTACTCACAGTGGTACCTTGGCTCTTGTCTCTTCTTCAGTGTTTTCATAGCATTAATTAATTGATTGTTGTTTCCCTGTCTTCAGCTCCTGGACCAATCAACTCACCTGCTCTGTCGTGGTCTCCCTGGAAACCTCTTTCTGCTCCACCAGCCCGCCAGCCTCCCTCCCAGCATATCTGTCCCTGCTTCCTCTGGATTCCCCACCAACCGGTTTCTGGTCCATCTCCATCGCCCTGTGCATCTGTTCCCACCTTTTTCTTGGCAATAAACCGGTTTATCACCACCACCTCTGAGTTCTTGGCTTGTGTCTGAACTTGTGTGTCCAATCATACAGACAGCTGTGACACTTCAGTTTTTTGGCTGCTTCGGCAACAGACTCACACTTGTCCTCATTATCACTCATCTGGTCGTAATCTTCAAAGGATAAAGAAGTCAGTTGTGTTGTGACATCTTTGGCCTCTTTGGAGAACTCTAGAGCCAGAGGTAGCCTGAAACAGATTAGAGCAGCATTAATTAAACATGAACACATGGAGACATTATATTTGAGGCAGAGACGGAGGACTGACCAAAGACAAACTGAACTGACCTGAGATGAACTGAAGTAATGTGAAATGTTTCTGAACTAAAGTGAACTTAAGTGATGTAGTAACGTCTGCAAACTTATATATGATCATTAGAATTTACTACACGTCCATCAAACTAAAAAAACAGCACATAGAAGTGTTTTATAAGTGTTTTATAAGTGACGTTTGTTGCCGTGGCAACCATTGCTGCCCCTTTGTTGCCGTGGCAACCGTTGCTGCCCCTTTGTTGCCGTGGCAACCGTTGCTGCCACAAAGGTAGACAAAGGTAGACACGGCGACAAAGCCTTTGGCAACCGTTGCTGCCCCTTTGTTGCCGTGGCAACCGTTGATGCCCCTTTGTCGCCGTGGCAACCGTTGATGCCACAAAGGTAGACACGGCGACAAAGCCTTTGGCAACCGTTGCTGCCCCTTTGTTGCCGTGGCAACCGTTGCTGCCCCTTTGTCGCCGTGGCAACCGTTGATGCCACAAAGGTAGACACGGCGACAAAGCCTTTGGCAACCGTTGCTGCCCCTTTGTTGCCGTGGCAACCGTTGCTGCCCCTTTGTCGCCGTGGCAACCGTTGATGCCACAAAGGTAGACACGGCGACAAAGCCTTTGGCAACCGTTGCTGCCCCTTTGTTGCCGTGGCAACCGTTGCTGCCCCTTTGTCGCCGTGGCAACCGTTGATGCCACAAAGGTAGACACGGCGACAAAGGCTTTGTCGCCGTGGCAACCGTTGATGCCACAAAGGTAGACACGGCGACAAAGGCTTTGTCGCCGTGGCAACCGTTGATGCCACAAAGGTAGACACGGCGACAAAGGCTTTGTCGCCGTGGCAACCGTTGATGCCACAAAGGTAGACACGGCGACAAAGGCTTTGTCGCCGTGGCAACCGTTGATGCCACAAAGGTAGACACGGCGACAAAGGCTTTGTCGCCGTGGCAACCGTTGATGCCACAAAGGTAGACACGGCGACAAAGGCTTTGTCGCCGTGGCAACCGTTGATGCCACAAAGGTAGACACGGCGACAAAGGCTTTGTCGCCGTGGCAACCGTTGATGCCACAAAGGTAGACACGGCGACAAAGGCTTTGTCGCCGTGGCAACCGTTGATGCCACAAAGGTAGACACGGCGACAAAGGCTTTGTCGCCGTGGCAACCGTTGATGCCACAAAGGTAGACACGGCGACAAAGGCTTTGTCGCCGTGGCAACCGTTGATGCCACAAAGGTAGACACGGCGACAAAGGCTTTGTCGCCGTGGCAACCGTTGATGCCACAAAGGTAGACACGGCGACAAAGGCTTTGTCGCCGTGGCAACCGTTGATGCCACAAAGGTAGACACGGCGACAAAGGCTTTGTCGCCGTGGCAACCGTTGATGCCACAAAGGTAGACACGGCGACAAAGGCTTTGTCGCCGTGGCAACCGTTGATGCCACAAAGGTAGACACGGCGACAAAGGCTTTGTCGCCGTGGCAACCGTTGATGCCACAAAGGTAGACACGGCGACAAAGGCTTTGTCGCCGTGGCAACCGTTGATGCCACAAAGGTAGACACGGCGACAAAGGCTTTGTCGCCGTGGCAACCGTTGATGCCACAAAGGTAGACACGGCGACAAAGGCTTTGTCGCCGTGGCAACCGTTGATGCCACAAAGGTAGACACGGCGACAAAGGCTTTGTCGCCGTGGCAACCGTTGATGCCACAAAGGTAGACACGGCGACAAAGGCTTTGTCGCCGTGGCAACCGTTGATGCCACAAAGGTAGACACGGCGACAAAGGCTTTGTCGCCGTGGCAACCGTTGATGCCACAAAGGTAGACACGGCGACAAAGGCTTTGTCGCCGTGGCAACCGTTGATGCCACAAAGGTAGACACGGCGACAAAGGCTTTGTCGCCGTGGCAACCGTTGATGCCACAAAGGTAGACACGGCGACAAAGGCTTTGTCGCCGTGGCAACCGTTGATGCCACAAAGGTAGACACGGCGACAAAGGCTCCGCCCTCTGTCCCAGTCCCCTTCCCCTTCGCCCTCTGTCCCAGTCCCCTTCCCCTTCGCCCTCTGTCCCAGTCCCCTTCCCCTTCGCCCTCTGTCCCAGTCCCCTTCCCCTTCGCCCTCTGTCCCAGTCCCCTTCCCCTTCGCCCTCTGTCCCAGTCCCCTTCCCCTTCGCCCTCTGTCCCAGTCCCCTTCCCCTTCGCCCTCTGTCCCAGTCCCCTTCCCCTTCGCCCTCTGTCCCAGTCCCCTTCCCCTTCGCCCTCTGTCCCAGTCCCCTTCCCCTTCGCCCTCTGTCCCAGTCCCCTTCCCCTTCGCCCTCTGTCCCAGTCCCCTTCCCCTTCGCCCTCTGTCCCAGTCCCCTTCCCCTTCGCCCTCTGTCCCAGTCCCCTTCCCCTTCGCCCTCTGTCCCAGTCCCCTTCCCCTTCGCCCTCTGTCCCAGTCCCCTTCCCCTTCGCCCTCTGTCCCAGTCCCCTTCCCCTTCGCCCTCTGTCCCAGTCCCCTTCCCCTTCGCCCTCTGTCCCAGTCCCCTTCCCCTTCGCCCTCTGTCCCAGTCCCCTTCCCCTTCGCCCTCTGTCCCAGTCCCCTTCCCCTTCGCCCTCTGTCCCAGTCCCCTTCCCCTTCGCCCTCTGTCCCAGTCCCCTTCCCCTTCGCCCTCTGTCCCAGTCCCCTTCCCCTTCGCCCTCTGTCCCAGTCCCCTTCCCCTTCGCCCTCTGTCCCAGTCCCCTTCCCCTTCGCCCTCTGTCCCAGTCCCCTTCCCCTTCGCCCTCTGTCCCAGTCCCCTTCCCCTTCGCCCTCTGTCCCAGTCCCCTTCCCCTTCGCCCTCTGTCCCAGTCCCCTTCCCCTTCGCCCTCTGTCCCAGTCCCCTTCCCCTTCGCCCTCTGTCCCAGTCCCCTTCCCCTTCGCCCTCTGTCCCAGTCCCCTTCCCCCTTCGCCCTCTGTCCCAGTCCCCTTCCCCTTCGCCCTCTGTCCCAGTCCCCTTCCCCTTCGCCCTCTGTCCCAGTCCCCTTCCCCTTCGCCCTCTGTCCCAGTCCCCTTCCCCTTCGCCCTCTGTCCCAGTCCCCTTCCCCTTCGCCCTCTGTCCCAGTCCCCTTCCCCTTCGCCCTCTGTCCCAGTCCCCTTCCCCTTCGCCCTCTGTCCCAGTCCCCTTCCCCTTCGCCCTCTGTCCCAGTCCCCTTCCCCTTCGCCCTCTGTCCCAGTCCCCTTCCCCTTCGCCCTCTGTCCCAGTCCCCTTCCCCTTCGCCCTCTGTCCCAGTCCCCTTCCCCTTCGCCCTCTGTCCCAGTCCCCTTCCCCTTCGCCCTCTGTCCCAGTCCCCTTCCCCTTCGCCCTCTGTCCCAGTCCCCTTCCCCTTCGCCCTCTGTCCCAGTCCCCTTCCCCTTCGCCCTCTGTCCCAGTCCCCTTCCCCTTCGCCCTCTGTCCCAGTCCCCTTCCCCTTCGCCCTCTGTCCCAGTCCCCTTCCCCTTCGCCCTCTGTCCCAGTCCCCTTCCCCTTCGCCCTCTGTCCCAGTCCCCTTCCCCTTCGCCCTCTGTCCCAGTCCCCTTCCCCTTCGCCCTCTGTCCCAGTCCCCTTCCCCTTCGCCCTCTGTCCCAGTCCCCTTCCCCTTCGCCCTCTGTCCCAGTCCCCTTCCCCTTCGCCCTCTGTCCCAGTCCCCTTCCCCTTCGCCCTCTGTCCCAGTCCCCTTCCCCTTCGCCCTCTGTCCCAGTCCCCTTCCCCTTCGCCCTCTGTCCCAGTCCCCTTCCCCTTCGCCCTCTGTCCCAGTCCCCTTCCCCTTCGCCCTCTGTCCCAGTCCCCTTCCCCTTCGCCCTCTGTCCCAGTCCCCTTCCCCTTCGCCCTCTGTCCCAGTCCCCTTCCCCTTCGCCCTCTGTCCCAGTCCCCTTCCCCTTCGCCCTCTGTCCCAGTCCCCTTCCCCTTCGCCCTCTGTCCCAGTCCCCTTCCCCTTCGCCCTCTGTCCCAGTCCCCTTCCCCTTCGCCCTCTGTCCCAGTCCCCTTCCCCTTCGCCCTCTGTCCCAGTCCCCTTCCCCTTCGCCCTCTGTCCCAGTCCCCTTCCCCTTCGCCCTCTGTCCCAGTCCCCTTCCCCTTCGCCCTCTGTCCCAGTCCCCTTCCCCTTCGCCCTCTGTCCCAGTCCCCTTCCCCTTCGCCCTCTGTCCCAGTCCCCTTCCCCTTCGCCCTCTGTCCCAGTCCCCTTCCCCTTCGCCCTCTGTCCCAGTCCCCTTCCCCTTCGCCCTCTGTCCCAGTCCCCTTCCCCTTCGCCCTCTGTCCCAGTCCCCTTCCCCTTCGCCCTCTGTCCCAGTCCCCTTCCCCTTCGCCCTCTGTCCCAGTCCCCTTCCCCTTCGCCCTCTGTCCCAGTCCCCTTCCCCTTCGCCCTCTGTCCCAGTCCCCTTCCCCTTCGCCCTCTGTCCCAGTCCCCTTCCCCTTCGCCCTCTGTCCCAGTCCCCTTCCCCTTCGCCCTCTGTCCCAGTCCCCTTCCCCTTCGCCCTCTGTCCCAGTCCCCTTCCCCTTCGCCCTCTGTCCCAGTCCCCTTCCCCTTCGCCCTCTGTCCCAGTCCCCTTCCCCTTCGCCCTCTGTCCCAGTCCCCTTCCCCTTCGCCCTCTGTCCCAGTCCCCTTCCCCTTCGCCCTCTGTCCCAGTCCCCTTCCCCTTCGCCCTCTGTCCCAGTCCCCTTCCCCTTCGCCCTCTGTCCCAGTCCCCTTCCCCTTCGCCCTCTGTCCCAGTCCCCTTCCCCTTCGCCCTCTGTCCCAGTCCCCTTCCCCTTCGCCCTCTGTCCCAGTCCCCTTCCCCTTCGCCCTCTGTCCCAGTCCCCTTCCCCTTCGCCCTCTGTCCCAGTCCCCTTCCCCTTCGCCCTCTGTCCCAGTCCCCTTCCCCTTCGCCCTCTGTCCCAGTCCCCTTCCCCTTCGCCCTCTGTCCCAGTCCCCTTCCCCTTCGCCCTCTGTCCCAGTCCCCTTCCCCTTCGCCCTCTGTCCCAGTCCCCTTCCCCTTCGCCCTCTGTCCCAGTCCCCTTCCCCTTCGCCCTCTGTCCCAGTCCCCTTCCCCTTCGCCCTCTGTCCCAGTCCCCTTCCCCTTCGCCCTCTGTCCCAGTCCCCTTCCCCTTCGCCCTCTGTCCCAGTCCCCTTCCCCTTCGCCCTCTGTCCCAGTCCCCTTCCCCTTCGCCCTCTGTCCCAGTCCCCTTCCCCTTCGCCCTCTGTCCCAGTCCCCTTCCCCTTCGCCCTCTGTCCCAGTCCCCTTCCCCTTCGCCCTCTGTCCCAGTCCCCTTCCCCTTCGCCCTCTGTCCCAGTCCCCTTCCCCTTCGCCCTCTGTCCCAGTCCCCTTCCCCTTCGCCCTCTGTCCCAGTCCCCTTCCCCTTCGCCCTCTGTCCCAGTCCCCTTCCCCTTCGCCCTCTGTCCCAGTCCCCTTCCCCTTCGCCCTCTGTCCCAGTCCCCTTCCCCTTCGCCCTCTGTCCCAGTCCCCTTCCCCTTCGCCCTCTGTCCCAGTCCCCTTCCCCTTCGCCCTCTGTCCCAGTCCCCTTCCCCTTCGCCCTCTGTCCCAGTCCCCTTCCCCTTCGCCCTCTGTCCCAGTCCCCTTCCCCTTCGCCCTCTGTCCCAGTCCCCTTCCCCTTCGCCCTCTGTCCCAGTCCCCTTCCCCTTCGCCCTCTGTCCCAGTCCCCTTCCCCTTCGCCCTCTGTCCCAGTCCCCTTCCCCTTCGCCCTCTGTCCCAGTCCCCTTCCCCTTCGCCCTCTGTCCCAGTCCCCTTCCCCTTCGCCCTCTGTCCCAGTCCCCTTCCCCTTCGCCCTCTGTCCCAGTCCCCTTCCCCTTCGCCCTCTGTCCCAGTCCCCTTCCCCTTCGCCCTCTGTCCCAGTCCCCTTCCCCTTCGCCCTCTGTCCCAGTCCCCTTCCCCTTCGCCCTCTGTCCCAGTCCCCTTCCCCTTCGCCCTCTGTCCCAGTCCCCTTCCCCTTCGCCCTCTGTCCCAGTCCCCTTCCCCTTCGCCCTCTGTCCCAGTCCCCTTCCCCTTCGCCCTCTGTCCCAGTCCCCTTCCCCTTCGCCCTCTGTCCCAGTCCCCTTCCCCTTCGCCCTCTGTCCCAGTCCCCTTCCCCTTCGCCCTCTGTCCCAGTCCCTTCCCTTCGCCCTCTGTCCCGTCCCCTCCCCTTCGCCCTCTGTCCCAGTCCCCTTCCCCTTCGCCCTCTGTCCCAGTCCCCTTCCCCTTCGCCCTCTGTCCCAGTCCCCTTCCCCTTCGCCCTCTGTCCCAGTCCCCTTCCCCTTCGCCCTCTGTCCCAGTCCCCTTCCCCTTCGCCCTCTGTCCCAGTCCCCTTCCCCTTCGCCCTCTGTCCCAGTCCCCTTCCCCTTCGCCCTCTGTCCCAGTCCCCTTCCCCTTCGCGCCCTCTGTCCCAGTCCCCTTCCCCTTCGCCCTCTGTCCCTCAGTCCCCTTCCCCTTCGCCCTCTGTCCCAGTCCCTTCCCCTTCGCCCTCTGTCCCAGTCCCCTTCCCCCTTCGCCCTCTGTCCCAGTCCCCTTCCCTTCGCCCTCTGTCCCAGTCCCCTTCCCCTTCGCCCCTCTGTCCCAGTCCCCCTTCCCCTTCGCCCTCTGTCCCAGTCCCCTTCCCCCTTCGCCCTCTGTCCCAGTCCCCTTCCCCTTCGCCCTCTGTCCCAGTCCCCTTCCCCTTCGCCCTCTGTCCCAGTCCCCTTCCCCTTCGCCCTCTGTCCCAGTCCCCTTCCCCTTCGCCCTCTGTCCCGACCCCTCCCCTGCGCCCCTCTGTCCCAGTCCCCTTCCCCCTCTCGGCCCTCTGTCCCAGTCCCCTTCCCCTTCGCCCTCTGAGGGGGGCACCAGTC
>JAJDFG010000499.1:2500-25000 GCA_021039105.1 Scomber colias
CCTAACCCTAACCCTAACCCTAACCCTAACCCTAACCCTAACCCTAACCCTAACCCTAACCCTAACCCTAACCCTAACCCTAACCCTAACCCTAACCCTAACCCTAACCCTAACCCTAACCCTAACCCTAACCCTAACCCTAACCCTAACCCTAACCCTAAACCCTAACCCTAAACCCTAACCCTAACCCTAACCCTAACCCTAACCCTAACCCTAACCCTAACCCTAACCCTAACCCTAAAAAACTAAAAAACTAAAAAACAGTTACTTACCTTATACCTACCTGATCCTTTCCCACGTTTGGGATTGCGTTTTACTTTTGTTTTTTTGGATTGCCCGTCCACAGGATGGACGGAGACTGGACAGTGGTCCGTTACGGTCGGCGGCGCAACAGGGCCCGTCGACAGCCTCGGGACCAGGGGAACGGACGTCCATGGGGGACGGACCGTGCACGTGCCTCCTCCTTCGGGAGGAGGACCTACTTTTTCTCACCCCCTAACCCTAACCCTAACCCCAACCCCAACCCCAACCCTAACCCTAACCCTAACCCTATGGGAAAACGGTTTTCTCGCGATAACTCGAGAACGGTACATCCTAGAGACTTGCAACCCGTCTCCGTCTGCCATAATTCGGCCACGCCCGACACGTAGACACCAAGCACGTGTCTCTACGACCTTCCGTTCCGGAGATATCAACAAAAAAACTTGTTTTTTGACCATAACTCCGCCCCCCTATTACGGAAATCGACGATCCTAGTATTCATCAACGCGGCCTGACGAGACCAACACGTGAAGGTATGGAACATTTTGATACGACCTTCCTATCAAGAGTTATTCACAAATATGTCATCCTCAAATATGTCATCGTGGTTATCATCCCCATTCCTAACCCTAACCCTAACCCTAACCCTAATCCTAAATCCTAACCCTAATCCTAACCCTAATCCTAAAACCTAACCCTAATCCTAGTCCTAATCCTAACCCTAATTCGGATCACAAAATTTATAATAGAAATTGTAAGGGTCAAAATATTTTGATTTGGTGAAGAAAGGGTTAAAAATTCATGGATAAAATAATATTTGGCATTACAAGGGTTAATAAATTAATTACACAAATAATAAATAATTCATCAGTTCATAAATAATATATTTTATTATAATACATGGGTTTTATTTATTCAATTTAATTTGATTTGGCATTTAAGGGGTTAAAAACAGGGTTAAAAACAAAGTTAATATCATTGACACAAAATTTCATGCGCAAAATTTGTAACGCCAACAGCGCCTATATAAAGAGCGCAGAGCTGAGAGAGCTCATTTCACATGAAAACACAGACAGAGAAGCAGCTAGTTCATTGCAGTTATTTAGTGTGCAGCCTGAAGAAGACTCACATTGGTCGAAACGTCGCGTTTTTTTCGTTTTTTTTCGAAAATTGCACACCTTCCTTAGTTCATTAGTATACATTTTGATTTTCAATTTTTGAAAAAATAAAAAAATTAAAAAAATTAAAACATTAAAAAATAAAAAAAAATAAAAAACTAAAAAACTAAAAAACAGTTACTTACCTTATACCTACCTGATCCTTTCCCACGTTTGGGATTGCGTTTTACTTTTGTTTTTTTGGATTGCCCGTCCACAGGATGGACGGAGACTGGACAGTGGTCCGTTACGGTCGGCGGCGCAACAGGGCCCGTCGACAGCCTCGGGACCAGGGGAACGGACGTCCATGGGGGACGGACCGTGCACGTGCCTCCTCCTTCGGGAGGAGGACCTACTTTTTCTCACCCCCTAACCCTAACCCTAACCCCAACCCCAACCCTAACCCTAACCCTAACCCTATGGGAAAACGGTTTTCTCGCGATAACTCGAGAACGGTACATCCTAGAGACTTGCAACCCGTCTCCGTCTGCCATAATTCGGCCACGCCCGACACGTAGACACCAAGCACGTGTCTCTACGACCTTCCGTTCCGGAGATATCAACAAAAAAACTTGTTTTTTGACCATAACTCCGCCCCCCTATTACGGAAATCGACGATCCTAGTATTCATCAACGCGGCCTGACGAGACCAACACGTGAAGGTATGGAACATTTTGATACGACCTTCCTATCAAGAGTTATTCACAAATATGTCATCCTCAAATATGTCATCGTGGTTATCATCCCCATTCCTAACCCTAACCCTAACCCTAACCCTAACCCTAACCCTACCCCTAACCCTACCCCTAACCCTAACCCTAACCCTAACCCTAACCCTAACCCTAACCCTAACCCTAACCCTGACCCTAACCCTGACCCTAACCCTGACCCTAACCCTAATCCTGACCCTAAACCTAACCCTAATCCTGACCCTAAACCTAACCCTAATCCTAATCTCTGGCCCTAAACCTAACCCTAATCCTAACCCTAAACCTAACCCTAAACCTAACCACACCCCTTTTCTAAAACCTAATCCTAACCTAGCCCTTACTCTAACCCTAACCCTAACCACACCCCTTTAGTTAATTTTGTTTCATATGGGGTGAATAAATAAATAAATAAATAAATAAATAAATAAATAAATAAATATTAAAATACATAATTTCATTGGGCTTTATAATTCATTGGGTTAATAATACAATCATTAATAATTCATTTTGGGGTTAATAAATACAAGGGGGTTAATATAATTCATGGGGATTGGCATTTATGGGGTTAAAATTGAGGGAACAACAAATAACAATTTGACGAACACTACATCTTTGGGTAACAAATTCATGACGCAAAACAGAGGGTATAAAAGGGAGCGCTCCAGGGAAACAATTCATTCTTAACACAGACAGCGATTAGATAACATCATACCAGCCAGTTGACCATTGACTTTTTTGTGTGCCAATAGACCTGAGGAAGACCCGAATAGGGTCGAAACGTTGTCCGGCACACCATCCTTTGTTTTTTATTGAATTTTATTTTGGTTTTTGATTTTTGAATTTATATTTAGATAAAAACAATTTGAATTTTGATAACTTTATTTAAAAACTTTATTGAAACCTTTTTCTTTTTATTTCATTTTTTGAAAAAAAACAAAACACAAAAAAATAAATATTGGACACCACCCAATTATGGGTGATTATGATGACGGCTGGGTACTGGTCCAGCGTGGCAGGAGGCGCCAGCGGACCCGCCAGCCTTTTTGGGACCGGGATAGGGGGAGGTCCGGGGGGATGGAGCGTGCCCCTCCTGTCTCCTTCGGGAGGCGGGCTCAACCCTTTATCCCTAACCCTAACCCTAACCCTAACCCTAAAAAACTAAAAAACTAAAAAACAGTTACTTACCTTATACCTACCTGATCCTTTCCCACGTTTGGGATTGCGTTTTACTTTTGTTTTTTTGGATTGCCCGTCCACAGGATGGACGGAGACTGGACAGTGGTCCGTTACGGTCGGCGGCGCAACAGGGCCCGTCGACAGCCTCGGGACCAGGGGAACGGACGTCCATGGGGGACGGACCGTGCACGTGCCTCCTCCTTCGGGAGGAGGACCTACTTTTTCTCACCCCCTAACCCTAACCCTAACCCCAACCCCAACCCCAACCCTAACCCTAACCCTAACCCTATGGGAAAACGGTTTTCTCGCGATAACTCGAGAACGGTACATCCTAGAGACTTGCAACCCGTCTCCGTCTGCCATAATTCGGCCACGCCCGACACGTAGACACCAAGCACGTGTCTCTACGACCTTCCGTTCCGGAGATATCAACAAAAAAACTTGTTTTTTGACCATAACTCCGCCCCCCTATTACGGAAATCGACGATCCTAGTATTCATCAACGCGGCCTGACGAGACCAACACGTGAAGGTATGGAACATTTTGATACGACCTTCCTATCAAGAGTTATTCACAAATATGTCATCCTCAAATATGTCATCGTGGTTATCATCCCCATTCCTAACCCTAACCCTAACCCTAACCCTAACCCTAACCCTGACCCTGACCCTAACCCTAACCCTAATCCTGACCCTAAACCTAACCCTAATCCTAATCTCTGGCCCTAAACCTAACCCTAATCCTAACCCTAAACCTAACCCTAAACCTAACCACACCCCTTTTCTAAAACCTAATCCTAACCTAGCCCTTACTCTAACCCTAACCCTAACCACACCCCTTTAGTTAATTTTGTTTCATATGGGGTGAATAAATAAATAAATAAATAAATAAATAAATAAATAAATAAATATTAAAATACATAATTTCATTGGGCTTTATAATTCATTGGGTTAATAATACAATCATTAATAATTCATTTTGGGGTTAATAAATACAAGGGGGTTAATATAATTCATGGGGATTGGCATTTATGGGGTTAAAATTGAGGGAACAACAAATAACAATTTGACGAACACTACATCTTTGGGTAACAAATTCATGACGCAAAACAGAGGGTATAAAAGGGAGCGCTCCAGGGAAACAATTCATTCTTAACACAGACAGCGATTAGATAACATCATACCAGCCAGTTGACCATTGACTTTTTTGTGTGCCAATAGACCTGAGGAAGACCCGAATAGGGTCGAAACGTTGTCCGGCACACCATCCTTTGTTTTTTATTGAATTTTATTTTGGTTTTTGATTTTTGAATTTATATTTAGATAAAAACAATTTGAATTTTGATAACTTTATTTAAAAACTTTATTGAAACCTTTTTCTTTTTATTTCATTTTTTGAAAAAAAACAAAACACAAAAAAATAAATATTGGACACCACCCAATTATGGGTGATTATGATGACGGCTGGGTACTGGTCCAGCGTGGCAGGAGGCGCCAGCGGACCCGCCAGCCTTTTTGGGACCGGGATAGGGGGAGGTCCGGGGGGATGGAGCGTGCCCCTCCTGTCTCCTTCGGGAGGCGGGCTCAACCCTTTATCCCTAACCCTAACCCTAACCCTAACCCTAACCCTAAAAAACTAAAAAACTAAAAAACAGTTACTTACCTTATACCTACCTGATCCTTTCCCACGTTTGGGATTGCGTTTTACTTTTGTTTTTTTGGATTGCCCGTCCACAGGATGGACGGAGACTGGACAGTGGTCCGTTACGGTCGGCGGCGCAACAGGGCCCGTCGACAGCCTCGGGACCAGGGGAACGGACGTCCATGGGGGACGGACCGTGCACGTGCCTCCTCCTTCGGGAGGAGGACCTACTTTTTCTCACCCCCTAACCCTAACCCTAACCCCAACCCCAACCCCAACCCTAACCCTAACCCTAACCCTATGGGAAAACGGTTTTCTCGCGATAACTCGAGAACGGTACATCCTAGAGACTTGCAACCCGTCTCCGTCTGCCATAATTCGGCCACGCCCGACACGTAGACACCAAGCACGTGTCTCTACGACCTTCCGTTCCGGAGATATCAACAAAAAAACTTGTTTTTTGACCATAACTCCGCCCCCCTATTACGGAAATCGACGATCCTAGTATTCATCAACGCGGCCTGACGAGACCAACACGTGAAGGTATGGAACATTTTGATACGACCTTCCTATCAAGAGTTATTCACAAATATGTCATCCTCAAATATGTCATCGTGGTTATCATCCCCATTCCTAACCCTAACCCTAACCCTAACCCTAATCCTAAATCCTAACCCTAATCCTAACCCTAATCCTAAAACCTAACCCTAATCCTAGTCCTAATCCTAACCCTAATTCGGATCACAAAATTTATAATAGAAATTGTAAGGGTCAAAATATTTTGATTTGGTGAAGAAAGGGTTAAAAATTCATGGATAAAATAATATTTGGCATTACAAGGGTTAATAAATTAATTACACAAATAATAAATAATTCATCAGTTCATAAATAATATATTTTATTATAATACATGGGTTTTATTTATTCAATTTAATTTGATTTGGCATTTAAGGGGTTAAAAACAGGGTTAAAAACAAAGTTAATATCATTGACACAAAATTTCATGCGCAAAATTTGTAACGCCAACAGCGCCTATATAAAGAGCGCAGAGCTGAGAGAGCTCATTTCACATGAAAACACAGACAGAGAAGCAGCTAGTTCATTGCAGTTATTTAGTGTGCAGCCTGAAGAAGACTCACATTGGTCGAAACGTCGCGTTTTTTTCGTTTTTTTTCGAAAATTGCACACCTTCCTTAGTTCATTAGTATACATTTTGATTTTCAATTTTTGAAAAAATAAAAAAATTAAAAAAATTAAAACATTAAAAAATAAAAAAAAATAAAAAACTAAAAAACTAAAAAACAGTTACTTACCTTATACCTACCTGATCCTTTCCCACGTTTGGGATTGCGTTTTACTTTTGTTTTTTTGGATTGCCCGTCCACAGGATGGACGGAGACTGGACAGTGGTCCGTTACGGTCGGCGGCGCAACAGGGCCCGTCGACAGCCTCGGGACCAGGGGAACGGACGTCCATGGGGGACGGACCGTGCACGTGCCTCCTCCTTCGGGAGGAGGACCTACTTTTTCTCACCCCCTAACCCTAACCCTAACCCCAACCCCAACCCTAACCCTAACCCTAACCCTATGGGAAAACGGTTTTCTCGCGATAACTCGAGAACGGTACATCCTAGAGACTTGCAACCCGTCTCCGTCTGCCATAATTCGGCCACGCCCGACACGTAGACACCAAGCACGTGTCTCTACGACCTTCCGTTCCGGAGATATCAACAAAAAAACTTGTTTTTTGACCATAACTCCGCCCCCCTATTACGGAAATCGACGATCCTAGTATTCATCAACGCGGCCTGACGAGACCAACACGTGAAGGTATGGAACATTTTGATACGACCTTCCTATCAAGAGTTATTCACAAATATGTCATCCTCAAATATGTCATCGTGGTTATCATCCCCATTCCTAACCCTAACCCTAACCCTAACCCTAACCCTAACCCTAACCCTAACCCTAACCCTAACCAGCCCGTTGGGTGTAAGTGTCCCAGGACCCCTTTTCCACAAACCTAACCAGCCAGCGCCCGGCCTGGGCTAATGACCAATGCTCCAGTCCTATACCAAGCTAAAATAAGCTAACCTAACCCCTACTCTACCCTAAACCTAACCAGCCCCAATTGTGTGCCTAAACCTAACCCTAATTTGACTTATGCCCAGTTGTGGCCCTAACCCTAACCCTAATCTGTTTCCTAACCCTAACCCTAACCCCAAACCCTAACCTTAACCCTAGAACCCAAAAGGAGGTCTACAAAAAGCCAAATAAGGAAAAAGAACCCAAAAGGAGGTCTAAGAAAAGTTCCGTATATCGCCAAGGAAGGCAAAATAAAATATACGAGGTACGTTAAAAAGGGAAGAAGTGTAAAGGATGGGAGTAAGGTATTGGGAAGGGACCTAAATTAAGGGAATAAGGGGTAGTAAATTAATAAATAAATAAATACAATAGACATAAATTATAGTTTTAAATATGTTTATTGATAATTACAAAGGGTTAAAATTGATTTAAAAGACAAAAAGTTCGTGAAAAATAAGGTTACAGAGCTAAAATTATAGACATACACGGAATAAAAGGACACGAAACTTACCGTGACGGGAGAGTATAAAAGGGAGGAGCTCAGAGGAGCTGAATCAGTTTGGAAGAGACAGCCGAAGGAGCAGTATCTCCTCATAGAAGCCAATAGGGCACTTACCGTCTGGGGTGGCTAGCCTGAAGAAGGCCCGAATTGAGGCCGAAACGTCGCGAGCGCCACCTACAGACAAAACAGAGCGGTTAACCTGAAAAAGAAGAAGAAAATGAAAAACAATACTTACCCAAACTGAAAAAAACAAAAAAACCTAAAAAAATGGAAAAGAAAAAGACAAAAAATGATTTAATACTTGATATAACAAAGGCGAAACCAGCTATATATATATATAATCTAAATTAATATCTAACCTAATAAATAAACATTAAAAAATGTTATAAATAAACCTAAATACAGAAGATGGGGCTGAGGCACTGGCCATCCAGCGTTCCGAGGACCGTGCACCGTGCCTGGGACCAGCCCGTTGGGTGTAAGTGTCCCAGGACCCCTTTTCCACAAACCTAACCCTAACCCTAACCCTAACCCTAACCCTAACCCTGAACCTAAACCTAACCCTAAGCCTAACTCTAATCCTAACCATAACCCTGAACCTAACATCCGTCCTAACCCTAAACCTAACCCTAATCCTAACCAGAACCCTAATCCTAAACCTAACATCCATCCTAATTCTAAACCTAAACCTAACCCTAATCCTAACCAGAACCCTAATCCTAAACCTAACATCTATCCTAAATTCTAGACCTAAACCTAACCCTAAACTTAACCCTAAACCTAACCTGAATCCTAAAACTTAACCTTAAATCTTAACCCTAATCCTAAGTGTTTTTATGTTTAAAAGTATAATTTCATGAAAGATTTAAGTTATATGAATAAGTTCATTGGGTTAAAAACAATAATTTATGATTAAAAAATATAATTTTGGTTTTAATATATACATTACATTGAGGGTAGTTCATTTTTTTGGGGTTTCAAGGGGTTAATTTGGAGGTGACGCAAAATAAAATGGTACGCGAAAACTGTGACATTACAAATTTGCGCACCTAAAAACAGAGGGTATAAAAGGAGGTGAGCAGGGAAAGGAGCTCACTTTTACATTGATATCGACCAGTCAACATCTCTCCAGCCTTTCTAGCAGTTTTTCATTGTGTGCCATAGCCTGAAGAAGACCCGTGAAAGGGTCGAAACGTCGCGATTTTTGGCACGCTATTTTTATTTTCGCTAGCTTTTTTTTAGCTCGTTAGCTTTAAAATTCTAAAAAGAATTTCATTTTGATTTAAAAACACTTTTATTTCATTAAAAACTATTTCTTTTTCGGATTATCCTCTCTTTTGAGAGCGCCCTTAGTTGTTTGTTTTTAATTTGATTTTTATTAAAAAACAATTAAAAATAAAACAACAAAAAAACAATACTTACCTTTGTTTACCTGAAAAAAAGAAAAAGACCTACTTACCTGAAAAAGAACCTACTTACCTGAAAAAAAGACAATACTTACCGGGTACTTACCTGAACAAAGGACTCAGCATGGCTGAGGAGGGTTGGACGCTGGTACGCCGAGGACGCCGGCGCCAGCGTCAACCCAGAGATGATTGGTGGTATGGGGCAGACCAACGGTGGGTGGACCGTGCACCTCCCTTCTCCGGCTGGAGGAGGGATCGCTTTCCCCAACCTAACCGGCCAGCGCCCCCGCCTAGGGCTGCCCGGTACACCGGTCCACAGTCCCGCTCGTATGCGGATGTGTTCCGCCGGGCCTACCCACGACCAGCTGGGAGAAGGGTTCCTCCACGGCGTGGTGATTCCAGGAACCGGCAGGAACCAACTGATCCCCAGTTTGGGAAACTAGTGAGGACACTATATGCAGTGGTACGGATGGTGCACCATCTGCAGAATGTGTCTACCAAGACAGGGGCTCCGGACCCCCGAACGATTTCGAGGATGATTGACGTTCTCACGAACATGATCAAGCCTGCGGCTCCTACGCAGCGGACACGGGATATGATCAGGGGTAATGCCATAAACTGGGGTCATACCACCCGATTGGCCCTGCAGCAGCACTACGAGGCAGGCATTGAGAACCTGATGGAGGAGCTTACGGAGCTCCTCATTCCGGAATGGAAGGCCGCGTTTGAGGTGGCCATCCGCTGGGCTAAGCGGAACCTCCCCAATATAGCGAAGGTCGAGATTGACCATGCAGAGGCCCTGATCGCCGCTAAGATGGGTGACCGGGATCCTGTCCAGAGACAGAATCCGCAGCGGGTCGAGGTCCCGACCCAGACACAGGCTCCCCAGAAGCCTCCGGAGCCCAAGTCAGTGGCAACCATGACTGATCAACCCGTACAGGTTCCGGAGGGTCATCAGGGGATCTCATGGGTTGAAACCCCCAGGGTTCACAGAGTGACACAGAGGGTGGCCACTAGACCCAGAAGGGTCCTTCTGGAGGACTATCTCCCCCAGAATCAACTACCCAGACGGGTCCTTCCTGGGGACCTTTCACCTCAGGAGCAGGAGGTGGAGGTTTTTGTGGACGCTGAGGGATTGGAGACAGAGGATGTCCCCGTCCATGCCTCCACACAGGCCAATTTGGAGGCTCTCTTTGAGGAAGACCCGTCGAGAGAGTACGAATCCGGGGAGGAGGCTAATGCCCAGACTTCCCAGACTGTGGGACAAATTTCCCCAGTCCCCTACGAGGACGCCCAAGAGGAGGATGTCTTCGAAGAGTCGTTTGAACGCTTCACCGCTCCAGAGCCGCAGAGGTATAGGGTGTACAGGCACCCTAATACACAAAGAAAGCTGACGGATTGGGACCTGGTGGTCCACAGGAAATGGCTGATTATAGGTGACTCCAACCTGTGCAGCCTGCCGGACTACTTTAGTGGAGACCTCCAAATTGAGAGTTTTCCAGGGGCCCATTTCCGGCATGCCCAGGCTCTTATGCAAAAGACGAGGCCAAGCGATTTGGTGGTCGAAAAGATCATCCTGTCATTTGGGATTAACAGTAGGGGAAATAAATCCAAGGAGACCACAGTGAAAAACCTGCAAGGGGCACTGAGGTCCACTAAGAACCAGTTCCCGTATGCAGAGGTCTATATTCCCCTTGTGAATTTCTCTCAGACCCTCCCAGCGGAAGAAAGGGAGAACCTTCAAGTGCTCAATGAACACATTGAGAGAAACATGCCCTACATCCCGCTTCTCCCGCAGGATCTCTTTGAGGTGGAAGCGGACGACTTGCACTGGACGGCTGACACAGGGAGTGCCATGCTGGCCCACTGGATGAGGGCTTTAAACTCCCGCTCCCCCTGAGCCCTCAGCGTGAGGGGGTGGAGGCATTTCAGTCCCTTTATACTCGGGACGTTGTGGTCCTAGCCAAACAATTCAGGCTTACAGGACCACAACGGAGCCTTCTAGAGAAGGGATTGTCGTTTGTACCGTCCGTGGGTGTGAGCAGGGACCAGAAAATAGAATTAGAATTTAATATACATAATTATCACAGACGAATTAAATTGGCCACATATTTTAAACACAATCAAGAAAAAGAAAAAAACATCTTACCTTTTATTGGATCATCGAATTGGACACCACCTTTGCACGAACTGCCACCTGAAATCACAACATTAATTAATGAAGATTGGAAAAGTTTTAAAACACATTATAAATTAGTTACAGAACAAAGGAATATTTCATTGGAGGAAATCAGAGCATTACAAGAATTGAAAACTAAAAAACATATTGTTATTAAGCCTGCTGACAAGGGGTCAGCAGTTGTCATTCTTAGCAGAGATCAATACAAATTTGAAGTTGAACGGCAGTTAAGTGACACAGTTTATTACAAAAAGTTAGACAAACCAATTTATATGGACACCATTCCGATGGTAATAAAAATTGTGGATTCACTAAAAAAGAAGAAATTCATCAATGCCAAACAGAGACAATATTTGATTGGGAATTCTCAACCGAGGGAACGTAGATTTTACATCTTACCTAAATTACATAAGGATCCAGAAAAATGGACGATCCCATATGAGATCCCCCCAGGGAGACCGATTGTGTCCGACTGTGGGAGCGAAACATATTTTACGGCTGAATTTCTGGATTATTATTTGAATCCATTGTCAATAAGACACCCTGCTCACATTAAAGACACGTATCATTTTTTGGAAATAGTGCACAACTTGAGGATCCCGTCCAATTCTTACTTATTTTCTTTTGATGTGGATAATTTATACACAAACATTCCCATCCAAGCTGGCATTGATTGTGTGAAAAAGATTTTTGAAAAATACCCGGACCCCAAGAGACCTGATGAGGAACTTTTGTTATTATTAGACATTAATTTAAACAGAAATGATTTTATGTTTGAGGATAAATATTATTTGCAGGTCAAGGGAACAGCCATGGGGAAGAAATTTGCCCCGGCGTACGCCAATATTTACATGGCTAATTGGGAGCAGGAAGCTCTGTCCAAATGTATTCAAAAGCCAGTAGCTTATTTTCGATATTTAGATGACATTTGGGGAATTTGGACGGGATCTATGGAAGAATTCGATCAATTTGTGGAAGTTTTGAATTCCCACGATCCTTCCATTAAACTGAAAAAAGAAATTAATGAACAGTCCATAGATTTCCTGGACACAACAGTTTTCAAGGGGCCAGATTTTTACACAAATTCTAAATTAGACATCAAAGTTCATTTTAAAATAACAGACACACATGCATTGCTTCACAAAAACAGTTTTCACCCGCGCCATACGTTTAGGGGCATCGTAAAGTCGCAACTTTTGCGCTTTAGACGTATTTGTACGAGAAGGGAAGATTTTTGTGAGGCTATTGCAGTATTATTTAAGGCCCTTAGGAAGAGAGGCTACACGAAGCCCTTCCTCAAAAATTGTTTAAAGTCCTTTAGGGAGACAAAGACGAGGCATCGTGGAAATCTCATTCCTCTCATCACCAAGCACTGTTCAATCAGTGGAGTGTTGAATAGGAATCTCAAGTCCAATTTTGTGACTGTGTTAACACAGGGCGGGATTATTCCAAACTCAAGGGTGGTATCAGCATACAAGAGAAACAAGAATTTGATGGACGTCCTAGTTCATGCTAAGCTACCACCCCTGGGTTTGGAAAAACCACAGAAATTGGAAGCTCAGTTTTCAAGACTGAGATTTATTAGGAACCACCGGGATAAAACCGTGGTGAAGATCCCACAGGGTTTCAGTACCAAATCCCGTAACTGTGTTTATGCTATTTATTGTTTAAAATGTAACATTACGTATGTAGGAGAGACCAAAAACGATCTGTCAACCCGGATGATGCAACATAGATACAACATCAGAAACCGGAAGGAGGTTGACACGCCTTTAGTTAAGCATTTTCTGGAGCACGGTTTAGCTTCAGTGAGAATGGCTGGATTACAGAGAGACATTAATTGGTCAGATTGGGACAGAAAAAAGAGGGAACGATATTGGATTTTTTTATTGGGGACGAGGGAACCATTTGGTCTGAATTCGAAATCTAGTTGAATATATTTTTATTGCAATCCCTACCCCCAACCCTTAATCCTTACCTAAAATCCCAATCCTAACCCTAAACCTAAACCTAAACCTAACCCTAAACCTAACCCTAAACCTAACCCTAAACTTAACATCCATCCTAAACCTAGACCTAAACCTAACCCTGAACCTAAACCTAACCCTAAGCCTAACTCTAATCCTAACCATAACCCTGAACCTAACATCCGTCCTAACCCTAAACCTAACCCTAATCCTAACCAGAACCCTAATCCTAAACCTAACATCCATCCTAATTCTAAACCTAAACCTAACCCTAATCCTAACCAGAACCCTAATCCTAAACCTAACATCTATCCTAAATTCTAGACCTAAACCTAACCCTAAACTTAACCCTAAACCTAACCTGAATCCTAAAACTTAACCTTAAATCTTAACCCTAATCCTAAGTGTTTTTATGTTTAAAAGTATAATTTCATGAAAGATTTAAGTTATATGAATAAGTTCATTGGGTTAAAAACAATAATTTATGATTAAAAAATATAATTTTGGTTTTAATATATACATTACATTGAGGGTAGTTCATTTTTTTGGGGTTTCAAGGGGTTAATTTGGAGGTGACGCAAAATAAAATGGTACGCGAAAACTGTGACATTACAAATTTGCGCACCTAAAAACAGAGGGTATAAAAGGAGGTGAGCAGGGAAAGGAGCTCACTTTTACATTGATATCGACCAGTCAACATCTCTCCAGCCTTTCTAGCAGTTTTTCATTGTGTGCCATAGCCTGAAGAAGACCCGTGAAAGGGTCGAAACGTCGCGATTTTTGGCACGCTATTTTTATTTTCGCTAGCTTTTTTTTAGCTCGTTAGCTTTAAAATTCTAAAAAGAATTTCATTTTGATTTAAAAACACTTTTATTTCATTAAAAACTATTTCTTTTTCGGATTATCCTCTCTTTTGAGAGCGCCCTTAGTTGTTTGTTTTTAATTTGATTTTTATTAAAAAACAATTAAAAATAAAACAACAAAAAAACAATACTTACCTTTGTTTACCTGAAAAAAAGAAAAAGACCTACTTACCTGAAAAAGAACCTACTTACCTGAAAAAAAGACAATACTTACCGGGTACTTACCTGAACAAAGGACTCAGCATGGCTGAGGAGGGTTGGACGCTGGTACGCCGAGGACGCCGGCGCCAGCGTCAACCCAGAGATGATTGGTGGTATGGGGCAGACCAACGGTGGGTGGACCGTGCACCTCCCTTCTCCGGCTGGAGGAGGGATCGCTTTCCCCAACCTAACCCTAACCCTAACCCTAACCCTAACCCTAACCCTAACCCTAAACCTAACCCTAGCCCTAAACCTAACCCTAACCCTAACCCTAACCCTAACCCTAGCCTAAACCTAACCATCACTAATCTGTGCCTAAACCTAACCCTCCTATTCTAGCCTAACCCTGAATCTGACTCTAAACCTAACCACTACTAGTTGGTGCCTAAACCTAACCTAATTCTCCTATACTAGCCCTAATCTGAATCTGACTCTAATCCTAACCACTACTAATCAGTACCTAAACCTAATCCTACTATCCTACTCTATTCTAAATTTGACCCTCCTCAGTACATTCTAAAATGCTACTGGTCCTACTCTAATCCTAATCCTAAGCCTAACTATTCAAACCTAATCCTATGTCCCCTCTACTCAACCTAATCTAAGATAAAACTAGCTAAGCTAACCGGAAGTCTTTAAAGTCCGTGAAAAACAAAGGTACTATAGGGGGTAACCTAAATAAATACAAAGGATAACGAAATCCAAATACAAGTCCGATAGACGATGGGAAGAGACGCTTATGCTAAGGACGTTAAAGAGAGGGAAAAAGCAAAGGAAGGCAAAAAGAGAAGGAGAGGAAACATTAGAGGAAGGAAGGAGAAGAAACAGTCCAAGTATGGAAGGAAATAGAAAGGGAAAGAGAGTTAAGAAGGAATAGGAAAAGAAAGACTAAAACTTACGGGCGGATAGGTCTAATTGGGCTACATATAAACACAAACAACAGTAAACAAAGGTCAAATCTGACATCTAAATAATGTAAAACTAAACAATGTTTACAAAAAGAAAACTAAATGGATAACGGAAATACAAACAGATACACATAAGACGTCCAAACCGGATGCTGTGGAAAGAAACAGAGTAAAACTAAACAATGTTTACTAAAAAAACTAAACAAAATAGACAAGGTTAAACTAATTAATATTTACTGACAGAAATAAATAAATCAAAATGTAAAATTAATTAAGGGTTATTGGAAGAACTACATAAACTAAAGAAGTAAAACTAATTCGGGTTGCTAAAAGGACGAAACAAACTAAGGAGGTGAAAAAGATTCGGAAGAAAAAATTACACGGAAGAAAGAGAGCGGGGAGTGAGAAGAGGGAGGAGCCAAAGGGTATAAAAGGAGCTCAAGGCAAGGAGCCAAGCTCACTTTTACTTTGGATCAGCGCGCCTGAGGAAGGCAGAAACAGCCGAAACGTTGCGCAATGCTGATCATATCAAGGCTATAAGTCTAATTTTTTGAAACCCCACCATTTAATGGTGGGGAACTAAAACAAATGGATAAAAGTAAACTAAATATGGTTACTAAAAAAACAAAAGGAAAAATGTAAACTAAATAATGTGCTAACAAAACTAAATAATGTTTAAACTCAGAGCTGGGGGGGCTCTGCTGGGTTCCTGTCTGAGGACCGTGCACCAAATCGGCTCCTGGTCTCAAACCCAGGAGCACGATGCTCTTGTTCCCCCATCCTAACCCTAACCCTAACCCTAACCCTAACCCTAACCCTAACCGTGCACCCACCTCCTCCTTCCGGAGGGGGAATCAGCTCCCCTATCCTAACCCTAACCCTAACCCTAACCCTCAAATATGTCATTGTGGTTATCATCCCCATTCCCTAACCCTAACCCTAACCCTAACCCTCAAATATGTCATTGTGGTTATCATCCCCATTCCCTAACCCTAACCCTAACCCTAACCCTCAAATATGTCATTGTGGTTATCATCCCCATTCCCTAACCCTAACCCTAACCCTAACCCTAACCCTCAAATATGTCATTGTGGTTATCATCCCCATTCCCTAACCCTAACCCTAACCCTAACCCTATCAATTAGGGTTATGGTTAGGGTTATCAATTAGGGTTAAGGTTAGGGTTATCGGTTAGGGTTATCAATTAGGGTTAAGGTTAGGGTTATCGGTTAGGGTTAGGGTTAGGGTTATCAATTAGGGTTAGGGTTAGGCAAAAATTTCGGCCGACCGCGTTGCGGTCGGGGAATATGTTACCCCGACCGCAACGCGGTCGGGGAGCATCTTTCTTGTGCATGTTCCATCCATACCTGTAACAGCTCATCCTTTATCCCTCTTTCACTTTTATTTTAAGCCCTGTGGGAATCTTGTGTTCAGTTTATGAATCCATGTTCGTTCTGCTCTCTGCCTCTGGACCAGGGTTTGGGTTTGATTCGAGGGCAGAGGCTCTGCAGACCATCGTGCTGAATAAAGTGTTTAACCAGCTGAGTGTGGGAGTCTTTCTTTCTCAACATGTTATATCTGTGTTGTGTGAATCTGGTATGGATTGTGTTTCCTGTCTCACCAACATATTGAAGGGTTAACCCTAACCCAATTAATAGAAAAAAGTACATATGGATAAAATAGTATGATTAATGACAATAAAATTTTGGGTATAATATGTACATTGGCTTTGTGGTGTTCATGTGGGATGTATGTAGTTAATTTGGATGGGACACAAAGAAAATTGATACACAATAAATTATAAGTTACCAAACTTAGGGTATAAAAGGGAAAGAGCTCACTTTGCACTTCAACAGCAACCAGAGAACATCTCTCCAGCTATTCATAGTTTTTACTGAGACGGGAAGATTTTTGGGAGGCAGTTACAGTTTTGTTCAAGGCCCTGAGGAAAAGAGGGTATTCAACACCTTTTGAGGCATTGCCTTAAAACCTTTAAGGAAAGGAAGATGAAGGATCATGGGAACCTAATTCCTCATATCACCAAATATTGTTAAGTCAGTAAGATTCTGAATAGGAAACTGAAGACCAACTTTGAGAATATGCTACCCCATGTGGGGATAATTCCAAACTCAGTGGTGGTTTCGGCATATACGAGGAAAAAGTCCTAACCCTAACCCTACCCTACACTCACACACTTCATTACTCCTGCTTCACCCACTGACAATACCCAGGACCGAATCACACAAAACACAAACATGTGGATGCACAATAACATGGTTATACTCAAGGAACACTACACTAACCTCATCACTTCCCTCACTAGAGTACAGAGCAACCAGCTGGCTCTCAACGTAGCCACAAAATGGGCAAGAAAACGTTATGGAGCCAGACTGGATCCGGACACCATCAACATAACCCATTCACTCCTTTTCCCTACAGGCCCCCACCCCCCACCACCTCCATCCCCTCCGGACCTATCTGTTTCTTCCTCCCCCTCTCCCACCTCTGATTTCCTCTTACCCACTTCTTCTTCCCCCAGGCAGGACCTCCAGAGGACGGCGGCCATTGTGGCCCCTGGGAACAGCTATCAGCCTGTTAAAAAACAAAACATCACCACCCAGACAGTCAATCAGGCTACCCAGTCCTGGAGCTCCAACACCAAGCCTACATGCTCTGGCCGTGACAGCGGTGTGACGGAGGTGGACACCGATTCCACTCTGGTGTCCACACTCCCATGGTCTCCTCCTCCCAACAATGGGACATACTCTGACTCAGAGGCCAGTCCTCGGTCACACACAAAAGATCATAGGGGGGACCAAATGATGAAACATCAGGGTCAGAACGTCAAAATGACAGAATCTGTACCGATCTCTGACCCCCCTTCACAAGATCAAACTGTGTTGCGGCCGAGTGAATGGCCCGAGGAGGAGGAGTCCGAGGAGGAGACCCCCAGCGTCATCTGTCACTCGGCCAGACCTGGCAACGAGCTCCAGGCCAGGGAAATCTCAACCTACAAAAATATTCTCATCCTGGGGGACACTAACATTGGTTTAATCCCCCAGTTCATAGACGACGCGGTGCAGGCTGATAGTTTCCCAGGGGCTACCTTTAACGACTTCCAAAAACTCATAATGAAGTCGGAAGAAAACCGCAATGTCGAAGTGTTGATTCTTTCAGTGGGATTTAATAACAGGGACAAGGATGCGGTTTCAGCCACAATCAAACAGCTCCGCTCCATGCATGAAGAGGCCAGCTACGCCTTCCCCAATGCTAACATTTGGATCCCTATCATTAATTTCTCACAACGCTTATCCACAGCACAAAAGAACAACTTACACACAATCAACCTCTATATAGAGCAGAACCTTCCCTTTCTCCACCCACTTCCTCAGGAACTCTTTCATACACAAAAGGATAACATCCACTGGACCCCGGAAACTGCTGGTGGGGTCCTCTCCCACTGGTGCAGACAACTAAACATAACCTGCGCTGGTGGGAGTGGGGCCCCACTGCAGTGACCGACCCACCTCACTTATAAAGTTAACACACACACATAACATTTACCTTGAAAGAACAATATCTCCATATAAAGGCCAACACATATCATCAGAGTACAGCATTGGGGAGGGCGTACCTCGGACCTCACTGTCATTTACAACCCACCCCAACAATGCATAATACTTACCTTAAGATCACTATAGGCCGCATCTGGATCCCTGTTCCTGGGGAGGAGAGTGGAGAGAATCTGGAGCAAGAAAACTCCATAGAATTTCATCTTGGTTTTATCAAACCATCAAATCATACCTTGTTCACTAACCATAACTTTCCTTACATAACTTAAACAGAGATTACTTACACACACCACCAACTAAACCTAACCAATAAAAATAAAAATATAAAGAAAATTAACGCCGTCTCTTCCTTCTGTGTTCAACTTAAGGTCAACTGTGTTCAAAATTAAAATAACAAGGTCATTGTACTTTCCTCTTGTTTGTCCTGAGCTGCATCTGTGTCTGGTCAGAAGTATATATTACACTCATGAAACATATACAAGGTACACGGGCTTCTAAGGATTTTGGTGATTTCAGTTTCTGGAAATTGTTTGTTTGTGTGCATATATATTTTATACATATACAATATAATAAAAGATGATTAAAATAAAATTATATACAATTAATAAATGTATTAATATGAAAATTCATACTCACCCATTTTATTTGCAGGGAGGCGGGGGGAATGCAACGGACCGCACGTCCCCAGCCCAGTGCACCAAAACCTCAGTTAGACTCATGAGCGCCAAACTAACTAAACCTAACCCTAACCCTAATTATTATATCCCATAATAATATTAATTTCCTTAATAAATACATTTTAAATAAATAAATTCATGATAAAAGATTTACAAATATATAATTTAATTTTCTATAAGCATTTTATTTTATCATTGTAATGGGAATCATTTGTTAAAAGAGTTAAAAAAACATTACTTTATTTTATTTGGCGTTTATGGGGTTAAAAAAGACAAGCTGCAATTTTAAGTTTAAGACAAAACCTTTAGATAAGTTAAGAATTACAAACCTGCGCGCGGCAGAGTATAAAAGGCAGAGCCTCCTTTCAGTTCATTTACAGACAGACAAGCGACAAAGAAGCATCTCTTACACAGCAGCTCTATTGGATTCAGTGTGTGCCAGGCCTGAAGAAGATTTCTTAGGAGATCGAAACGTTGCCCATTGGCACAGCTTTTTGATTTTATAGGGATTAAAAGACTTAAAAATCAAATTGTTTTTAAATTAACTTTTAAAGTTTAAAAAGACTATTTGATTTTTTATTCGCAATTCATTTGGCTATTATTTAAAACACCTATACTTGATATACATTTTAATTGATACTTACCTTAAAATACAAACAAGTTATTACACATATAGCAAAGGCGACACCACAACAACAACCAAGGGAAACAAATAAACGGTTAGAGGTCCCCCAAGGATGGGGGGACTATTATGACGACGACGGCTGGACTACGGTGCGCTACGGCCGTAGACGCCAGCGTTTCAGGGACAGGAGTGGCGGCGCCGGCCAGGGGATGGCCCGTGCACCGTCCGGATCCTCTAGGGGACGGGCTTATAACCCACATCCTAACCAACCCTAACCCTAACCAACCCTAACCCCCTAACCCCTAACCCTAACCAACCCTAACCCTAACCACAACATCTGTATAGCATAAGGAAGGCCAAGGCAACTACACCATTAGTCCAACACTTCCAAATGCATCCCATTAACAAACCGTTGATATTTGGTCTTGAAAGTGTCCTAACTTGGACCCCTGGTCAGAGGAGGAGAGCGGAGGGAACCTGGATCAGGAAACTTCAGACCATTACACCCAATGGTCTGAATGAACGTCTCTTTTCAACAAATAATCCATAATTTTGTCTTCCACAGATCTGCAGTCTTTTACACAGAACCTATAACAAAATGTAAAAAAACAAGGAAACAAAGAAGAATAAAGAAATATTACAAAATATACAAACCATCTCTTCTGATGTTTTCATTTGTCTAATTGCAAATGATCAATTTCACAAATAACCTTAACATCATGGTTTACAGTTTATTGGACCACAAAAAACAATTTCATCACAACTGTGCAAGGTCCACTTCATCTTCAACTGCATACATCCTGGGCTGCACCTGGAAAAAAGGAAAAATCAATTAATACAAACATAATGTCAAAATGAGCCACACTTGGGTTGATTGTGTGATGTTCCGCTCTGGAGACTATTTTAAATGGATTTTACATGCGTATACATATATATGTATATGTGTGTGTATAGATTTGGGTGATGCACAATGAATGACTGTATGCAGAATATGTGACAGAAAGAATATTTTGTATTATTATAAATTGAAACAGATAACGTGTGTTGCTAAATAGATCCCTATGCAATATGATATAAACATGATATATGGAGTAAAATAACAAAGCACTTACCTTTTTCATTTCCAGGGAGGCGGGGGGGGGGGGGATGCAATGGACCGCACGCCCCCAGGCCAGTGCACCAAAACCGAACTTGGGCTCATGAGCGCTATACTAACTAAACCTAACCCTAACCCCTAACCCCCTATAATATATTATATTCCTATAATACATCATATATTCTCCTCGAGTCCAGAGGAGTGTCTTCACCTAACCCTAACCCTTTATGACTTTATGTACAGCTGTTGATATATTATGCAGTTTCCTTTACTATTAAGAAACTAAAAAGTCCCAAAGGATTTTGTTCTGATCCTGCTTAATTTCTATTTAATTTGACTTCAATTGTCTTTTTATTTCTTATATTTTTATTTACTTGTTTATTTTCTCTTATTATTATTATTTTGTTAAATGAAGCAAATCATAAAGATTCTTATTATTTTATGTTATGACATATTTTAAGCCACCAGAGCATTGGAGCAGTATTGAAATGATAAAATGGGACAGGAAATAAATAAATATTACACATAATGCAGCATTTATGAAAGTTAGAGTGCAAAGATGAAAAGAATTAAAGTCTAATATAAAGAAGTTCGACCAGCTGCTAACATTTGTAAATGCTGCCACCTGCAGGACAGCAGAATAAATGACAACCAGTTAAACTGCAGAGAGATTTTTATTCAAAAAAAGCAATATATTCAGGAATTAAAGATGCATATACTTACATATGTAAATAGATAATGTTCAAATACACAAAGTGGGAAACAATGTGCTGCAGTGTCTTTCTGCACATCGTGTGCGTACATGAAAATGTCACCAGGGCTTTCATGGTTCGTAGGACACACGTCTTCCTTTAAAGGAAGAATCCTGATATCTTTCTTTTTTGTTGTGTGTGTGATCTGAATCACATCCCTCATTTAAAAGTCCCCCCCCCCCCCAAAAAAAAAAAAGAGCTTATCACTTAAAATGGAAGACAGTTCCCTCCAGAGTCTCTTCGTCACGTCTGAATTCACAATCGATGAAAAAAACATTTTAAAAAAAGAAAAAAATCACTGCTGAAGCATTTACTCCATTAACACAGAATTATATTTCTTTTCTAAATGTTCATTTATTCTCCTAATCCTGCGTCAGAGAGGCAAACTGCATCTCTTAAACGTCAGAGGAGCCTGTTTAAAATAAATGTCTGTTTGTTGGCAGCTTGTAGAAGGTTCGGATCGGCCGGTCTGAAAATGACTGTCTGACTGTATGAAGCTGGTTTTCTGGGTAATTAGGGCCGCTAACAAGAAGGTAGGGATAGTGATACTTCTGTAGACTGGTACCTGCTGGGAGGAGGAGGAGGAGGGGGAGGAGGAAGAGGAGAAGGAGGAAGAGGAGGAGGAGGAGGAGGAGGAGGAGGTGGTAGAGGAGGAGGAGGAGGAGGAAGAGGAGGAGGTGGTAGAGGAGAAGGAGGAAGAGGGGGAGGAGGAGGTAGAGGAGG
>JAJDFG010000499.1:30000-137500 GCA_021039105.1 Scomber colias
CCACACTTTTCTCTTATCCAACCACATTTTTCTCTTATCCAACCACACTTTTCTCTTGTCCAACCAATAGACTCTTGTCCAACCACACTTTTCTCTTATCCAACCACATTTTTCTCTTATCCAACCACACTTTTCTCTTATCCAACCAATAGACTCTTGTCCAACCACACTTTTCTCTTATCCAACCAATAGACTGTTGTCCAACCACACTTTTCTCTTGTCCAACCACATTTTTCTCTTGTCCAACCACACTTTTCTCTTATCCAACCACACTTTTCTCTTGTCCAACCAATAGACTCTTGTCCAAGCACACTTTTCTCTTGTCCCACCACACTTTTCTCTTGTCCCACCACACTTTTCTCTTATCCAACCAATAGACTCTTGTCCAACCACACTTTACTCTTGTCCAACCACACTTTACTCTTATCCAACCACACTTTTCTCTTATCCAACCAATAGACTCTTGTCCAACCACACTTTTCTCTTGTCCAACCAATAGACTCTTGTCCAACCACACTTTTCTCTTGTCCAACCACACTTTTCATCTTGTCCAACCACACTTTTCTCTTGTCCAACCACACTTTTCTCTTATCCAACTAATAGACTCTTGTCCAACCACACTTTTCTCTTATCCAACTAATAGACTCTTGTCCAACCACACTTTTCTCTTATCCAACCACATTTTTATCTTGTCCAACCAATAGACTCTTGTCCAACCACCTGTCTGTGTCCTAGGCTCCTCCCCCTACACTACCCTGATCCCACTTCCTGGAGTTCACCAGTTGTTTCACAGCTGTTGGTCAGTCAACTTCTTCACACACAAACTTAGCTCTTTTACACTCAACAAAAACACTTTCTCTGACTCTCGCCTTCAGTTCTGATCACATATCTTATTTTCCACACTTTTCCACACAACTTAATACAGTTTTAAAAGACACTTCTAGGACGTAACTCACATTAGTTTGATGCTAACTAAGGGTTAACTCTTTTTCACTTCTGCTCAAACCTTTTGGCATTTTGCCCAGAAACACACACACACAGCTCTCAGCGCTCTCTACACACATCATTCACACACAGTGGCCCGCACACAGTCATACTATTTATTACAACAGGCATTCATACACATTCATTTACACAATACTTTATATGTTTTATATTGATCAATTTAAATTCATGTGCATGGAGTAATTCTTGTTTGGCTGCAGGCTTTTGTTCAGTTTGATTTTTCTCAATAGTCCATGGGCCAGACCAGATGTCGGTACCACTCAAGCTGGCAAAGGTTACTTATCATTTTTGAAAACATCCATGTCTGTAGATAATATTTTTGTATGATAACCCTTCCTGGGTCACAGCTAAATTTCAGTCATCAGCTGTTGAAGTTAACTTCCCCCTTGGAAAAGATGCATTTTAGATGTTGGTATTTAGTGTCATTTTAAAGGGGATACTCTACGCTTTCATTTAAGCCCTTTTGTGAATCTTTATGACAAGTACAGTGATCACTGGAGCTCATCAAACTTTTAGTCACTCACTTTTTTTCCACAATTTTTGCCTAAATCATCGACTTTTTTGTAGTCCTGTGACATCAAGGAACATCAGACACAAAACACTAATATAAGAATACTCACAGGACTCCAAGGATTCAAGAAATGTATAATATACCTATATTATTTTATTCTGAGACATGAATGCAGGTATATACAGGATAATTTAGAATTATTAGTTAAGAACCCTCCACCTTTACCATGTCAAAATCAGTATATCAATCTACCCACTGCGCTGTGTAAGCGCTTCATTATCAAATCCATTCATAATGTTTAAGAGAAAACCCAAATCAATGAAACTCCAGTCCACGTTTTCACTACTACTGGCAACATCTCGCACACACACACACACACACACACGCAGGCAAGGTGACGCTGACGCTCCATTGATGCACACACACACACACACACACACGCAGGCAAGGTGACGCTGACGCTCCATTGATGCACAGACACCGGGAAGCTTAAAGTAGTTCAAACACTAAATGTTCTGGACATTGTTAAGTTACTGAAAATCAAAATGACCATTTAATTACACGTTGGTATTTAACTAAATGCTGTTTTTTTACTAAAGATTAGTATTTTGTGGCCTTTATGTTTCTGTGACCATTAAGAAGTGATAATGCTACGTTAGGTTGGCTGACAGTCTCTTGGTTTGATATGTTTGCTACCCCAGACATCATGGACATTATATAACCCAGGTTACTAGGCCCTTATTAGAAGTCCAGTTTACCAGTTTATTAGTGAAATAAATAAATTGATATTTTTTATGTGACAGATGAATAAATAGGGTTTGATTGAAAATCTTAATTGTTGATAAATAGGAAAAAATATTAATGTACACACATTTCATTTATATCTGTCAAAAAGGGTGTTCATTTCAAAGTGTGGTGATTGTGCTCAAAGTGTACAAGATTCAGGTGACCTGAGGGTTAGGGTTAGAGTTCACATGATGTTACCAATCAGACGCCGTCAGGGTGTACATGTTATTGTGTTTCTTTTTATCTCTTGCTCTCTGCCGGACTGTGGTGAGGTAGCTACATGCTGATTTTTTGCTGCAGATATTTTTTATTTTTTGCTGCAGATATTTCGTCCCTGCTTTAATTGGCGCTGAGAGCCAAATCCTTTTTTTCTTGCTGTGGATTAATTAGCAGACCGTGTATTCTGCAAAGTGAAACATGGGAAAACGGGAGTTGTTTATTAGCAGCCGTGGCGCTAGCTCAAACTAATAGCCACATGAACCTTGCTAAATTTCATTAGTGAAAAATATACATTGTTGAACTCCCGTGTCCCTGCTTCTTCTAAAGTGAAATCTGCTTTAGAGGAGGAGGAGAGGGTTAGGGTTAGGCTTAGAGGAGAGGATGTGTGTGTATATGATGCTGAGCCTCTGGTGAGTAAACTTTACTGACATTAGTCTCATCAACGAGTGAAATGTGTATATACTAGTGTTAATATTAACAAGACATTTATTTCATGTATGTTGTGTTCCCATGCTTCACAGTAGGTATGGTGTTCATGTTCCCACCCTCATGCTTCACAGTAGGTATGGTGTTCATGTTCCCACCCCCATGCTTCACAGTAGGTATGGTGTTCATGTTCCCACCCCCATGCTTCACAGGAGGTATGGTGTTCATGTCTCCACCCCCATGCTTCACAGGAGGTATGGTGTTCATGTTCCCACCCCCATGCTTCACTGTAGGTATGGTGTTCATGTTCCCACCCCCATGCTTCACAGTAGGTATGGTGTTCATGTTCCCACCCCCATGCTTCACAGTAGGTATGGTGTTCCTTGGATGCAACTCAGAATTCTTCCCCCCCCAGAGCCCCAGATCGAGGGAGATTATCAGTGGTCTTGTATGTCTTCCATTTTCTAATAATTGCTCCCACAGTTGATTTCTTCATATCAAGCTGCTTACCTATTGCAGATTCAGGTTCCCAGCCTGGTGCAGGTCTTTGACAGCTCTCTGGTCTTGGCCATAGTGGAGTTTGGAGTGTGACTGTTTGAGGTTGTGGACAGGTGTCTTTTATACTGATAATGAGTTCAAACAGGTGCCATTAATACAGGTAACGAGTGGAGGACAGAGGAGCCTCTTAAAGAAGAAGTTACAGGCCTGTGAGAGACAGAAATCTTTCTTGCTTGTAGGTGACCAAATATTTATTTTACCCTCGATATATTTTACCAATTAATTCATTAAAAATCCTACAATGTGATTTCCTGGATTCGTTCCCCCCATTCTGTCTCATAGCTGAAATGTACTTATGATGAAAATTACAGGCCTCTCATCTTTTTAAGTGAGAGAACTTAAACAACTGGTGGCTGACTAAATACTTTTGTGCCCCACTATAAGTGGTACTGTCCTGAGTCTGGGCAAACTGTCAGTGAGTGGAAGAGCACTCTCTGATTTTTAATGTATGTAGTTATTTAAAGTATTTTGTTGTGTAGGCTGTTTTTTTAATGTATATAAGTTATTTAAAGTATATCGTTTTGTGTTATATTTTGGTATAACATATTTACTTTTTCAATTATTTCAAAATGATCTCATCTTGTTTATTTGTATTTTGCCTTGTTTCTATTTAGTGAGGAAAAAAAACTAACAACAAAAAACACAAAACAAACACATACAGGTGAGTTTCACCCCTAGTAGGTCTATATATTGACTTATAATGGTTATATATTTAATATGCATGTTGACATTCAGATTTTTCAGAGTTCATCTGATTTCTTGTATCAATTGATGAAAAATTGGCCGCGCAGTAAGCAAAAGAAATGAGGTTAGGGTTAGGGTTAGGTTTCTCCTCTTGCAGTTCGTAAGCCTTGCCACGTCATCTCTGAGCTTATATGGCAGCTTAAGCACAATGCGTCTCATGTTGGACACTGTGTCTAGTTCCTCCAAGTATTCCATTTCCTCCATAGCGTTGCAGCAGCTCCTAAGAAACATGGCATAATCCTGCAGTGACCTTGAATCCTCAGGTTTAACTTGAGGCCAGGATAGAGCCTTTTCCAAGTGTGCGCAGGAGATGTTGTATGTATTTCCAAAGTTTTATTTTAGTAACTGTTTTGCTTTCTGATAGCCTCAATCTGAAGACATGTATTCACAGCTTTTGACTAGCTTTTGAGCTTGGCCTTTTGTAAACTGTATAAGGAACTGCAACCTGTCTCTGTTGTTGTCTGTTTTACTTTCAAAGGAGTGAATGAAGGACTTGTACTCCAGAATTTGTCCATCAAACAGAGGAATGCTTCCTTGTGGTAGTGTAGACAGAAGTTGCTGTTTCACAAGAATCCTTGTCAAACTGTTTTGATTCTCCAGTATTCTGTTCATGTGGTTTTCCTGCATTGAGCTGGACATAGGATGGATTTTCCCTTGTGACAAAATTGACTTGAGTGTTTTGGACTGGGGGAATGACAGGGGGCACTGAGGTTGGTTGTGGCTGTTGCTGAGCAATACTGCTGGCTTCATGTTGAACAACAGCCTCACTTTAATGATCATCTTCATCAAAATCCAAAAGGGGAAACTGAAAATGAGTTCCCGCCCTACCCCTAACTACTGGAGTGCCTTTATCATATAGATGAAGTGGACTCTGCAGCCTTTATCCAGTTGTGCATCCGCAGCTGCTGATGTGCGTAATTCAATTCTTTGGACTGCAGCTGCATCAGATTGTGCAGGGTCAAGCATTGCCATTTCAGCCTCTTTTAGGTAGTTTATTTTGGCTGTAGTGGCTGCTATTTGTGTCTGTAGTGCCTGTGTTTCTCTTCTTTTTTTAGCATTTGTTCCTGCTCCTCAATGGCATGTTTTTCAACTTAGCAGCTTTAGCCATCAGAGCTGCTCTCTCTGTCTCTGCACCGATGCGTAATGTGGATGATGAGGTCGATGCACCGGATTTGATTGATCCAGTTGACCTCACTGAGCGTGTATCCACATCATCCAAACCAGCGTTTGCATTTGTATATTCACCTTCCCCAGGTGGCGGGTTTCCCACCTGGGTCAGAGCAAAGGAATCTTCAGTTGTGGTGAGTAAACCATATGTCTAACTACATACTTACCCCCCGCTCAATGTGACAGTTTGTTGACACCGTTTTGGTTACCCCTGTCACACCATTCAGGGCTTGAGAATAGTTGAAAAGTTCAACCCAGAAATAAAGGGTGAAATGCATAATCACTGTCCCATACACCGCTCGACCCGTGAAATATGCAAAGAAGAAAACTGAGTAGGGTCCCGTACACCGCTCGACTCCCACTCAGTTTAAGAAAAAAAGGAAAAAGGGTGGAAAAAGGAAGCAAAAATATTGATAAAAGGTGAAAAAGAAAAGTAAAAAAGTAAAAAGGAAGGTTTCTAGGTGATACTTATCAAAAAAGGATCAGTCTTCACAGATTTACTTTCATATCTATGGTTCATTCACGTGTGGCTCATTTCACCGCTCTCCATTGTTTGGCCACGTCAAAGAAAATAAACAAATAAAAAGATCACAGTCCAGGCGCGCAGGTGGTCGAGTGGTTAGAGCACATGCCATATCCCGATCGGAGGTCCTTTGCTGCATATCACTCCCCCCTCTCACTCCCATGTTTCCTGTCGGTCTACTGTTAAATAAAGGCGTCTATGCCAACAAAATCTTAAAAAAAAAAAAAAAAGATCACAGTCCATTAACACAAAAATCAGCTGTGAAATTCATTTCCAAGTATTTTTCTCCCACGGATCATGTTTCAGGTATGTTTGGAGCCACATACCTCCTTTGAAGGGTTTCTTTGTTCCTTTGTTTCGTTCACGTGTCGGACGCATCAACCTTTCCTCTTTCTTTTATTTACTTGATCCACCAAAAGTCCTCCAGTTCGGCTCCACAGCTTGTCATTGATGATTTGTAGTGGCCAAAAACATTCAGATGTGTGTGTGTCCTTTAACTCCTGTCCTATTTCACTTTTACCTCAGTAGAGTGAGCAGTGTGTGATGCGCAGCCACAAAAGATCCAGTGAGCCGTGTTGTTCTCAGATGAAAGGAATTTATTGTCAAAACATGTAAAAACTAAGAAATAACCTCAAACAGTCACACTCCAAACTCCACTATGGCACTATAACCCTAACCCTGCATTGAGCTGGACATAGGATGGATTTTCCCTTGTGACAAAATTGACTTGAGTGTTTTGGACTGGGGGAATGACAGGGGGCACTGAGGTTGGTTGTGGCTGTTGCTGAGCAATACTGCTGGCTTCATGTTGAACAACAGCCTCACTTTAATGATCATCTTCATCAAAATCCAAAAGGGGAAACTGAAAATGAGTTCCCGCCCTACCCCTAACTACTGGAGTGCCTTTATCATATAGATGAAGTGGACTCTGCAGCCTTTATCCAGTTGTGCATCCGCAGCTGCTGATGTGCCTAATTCAATTCTTTGGACTGTAGCTGCATCAGATTGTGCAGGGTCAAGCATTGCCATTTCAGTCTCTTTTAGGTAGTTTATTTTGGCTGTAGTGGCTGCTATTTGTGTCTGTAGTGCCTGTGTTTCTCTTCTTTTTTTAGCATTTGTTCCTGCTCCTCAATGGCATGTTTTTCAACTTAGCAGCTTTAGCCATCAGAGCTGCTCTCTCTGTCTCTGCACCGATGCGTAATGTGGATGATGAGGTCGATGCACCGGATTTGATTGATCCAGTTGACCTCACTGAGCGTGTATCCACATCATCCAAACCAGCGTTTGCATTTGTATATTCACCTTCCCCAGGTGGCGGGTTTCCCACCTGGGTCAGAGCAAAGGAATCTTCAGTTGTGGTGAGTAAACCATATGTCTAACTACATACTTACCCCCCCGCTCAATGTGACAGTTTGTTGACACCGTTTTGGTTACCCCTGTCACACCATTCAGGGCTTGAGAATAGTTGAAAAGTTCAACCCAGAAATAAAGGGTGAAATGCATAATCACTGTCCCATACACCGCTCGACCCGTGAAATATGCAAAGAAGAAAACTGAGTAGGGTCCCGTACACCGCTCGACTCCCACTCAGTTTAAGAAAAAAAGGAAAAAAGGTGGAAAAAGGAAGCAAAAATATTGATAAAAGGTGAAAAAGAAAAGTAAAAAAGTAAAAAGGAAGGTTTCTAGGTGATACTTATCAAAAAAGGATCAGTCTTCACAGATTTACTTTCATATCTATGGTTCATTCACGTGTGGCTCATTTCACCGCTCTCCATTGTTTGGCCACGTCAAAGAAAATAAACAAATAAAAAGATCACAGTCCAGGCGCGCAGGTGGTCGAGTGGTTAGAGCACATGCCATATCCCGATCGGAGGTCCTTTGCTGCATATCACTCCCCCCTCTCACTCCCATGTTTCCTGTCGGTCTACTGTTAAATAAAGGCGTCTATGCCAACAAAATCTTAAAAAAAAAAAAAAGTCCATCACAGTCCATTAACACAAAAATCAGCTGTGAAATTCATTTCCAAGTATTTTTCTCCCACGGATCATGTTTCAGGTATGTTTGGAGCCACATACCTCCTTTGAAGGGTTTCTTTGTTCCTTTGTTACGTTCACGTGTCGGATGCATCAACCTTTCCTCTTTCTTTTATTTACTTGATCCACCAAAAGTCCTCCAGTTCGGCTCCACAGCTTGTCATTGATGATTTGTAGTGGCCAAAAACATTCAGATGTGTGTGTGTCCTTTAACTCCTGTCCTATTTCACTTTTACCTCAGTAGAGTGAGCAGTGTGTGATGCGCAGCCACAAAAGATCCAGTGAGCCGTGTTGTTCTCAGATGAAAGGAATTTATTGTCAAAACATGTAAAAACTAAGAAATAACCTCAAACAGTCACACTCCAAACTCCACTATGGCACTATAACCCTAACCCTGCATTGAGCTGGACATAGGATGGATTTTCCCTTGTGACAAAATTGACTTGAGTGTTTTGGACTGGGGGAATGACAGGGGGCACTGAGGTTGGTTGTGGCTGTTGCTGAGCAATACTGCTGGCTTCATGTTGAACAACAGCCTCACTTTAATGATCATCTTCATCAAAATCCAAAAGGGGAAACTGAAAATGAGTTCCCGCCCTACCCCTAACTACTGGAGTGCCTTTATCATATAGATGAAGTGGACTCTGCAGCCTTTATCCAGTTGTGCATCCGCAGCTGCTGATGTGCCTAATTCAATTCTTTGGACTGTAGCTGCATCAGATTGTGCAGGGTCAAGCATTGCCATTTCAGTCTCTTTTAGGTAGTTTATTTTGGCTGTAGTGGCTGCTATTTGTGTCTGTAGTGCCTGTGTTTCTCTTCTTTTTTTAGCATTTGTTCCTGCTCCTCAATGGCATGTTTTTCAACTTAGCAGCTTTAGCCATCAGAGCTGCTCTCTCTGTCTCTGCACCGATGCGTAATGTGGATGATGAGGTCGATGCACCGGATTTGATTGATCCAGTTGACCTCACTGAGCGTGTATCCACATCATCCAAACCAGCGTTTGCATTTGTATATTCACCTTCCCCAGGTGGCGGGTTTCCCACCTGGGTCAGAGCAAAGGAATCTTCAGTTGTGGTGAGTAAACCATATGTCTAACTACATACTTACCCCCCGCTCAATGTGACAGTTTGTTGACACCGTTTTGGTTACCCCTGTCACACCATTCAGGGCTTGAGAATAGTTGAAAAGTTCAACCCAGAAATAAAGGGTGAAATGCATAATCACTGTCCCATACACCGCTCGACCCGTGAAATATGCAAAGAAGAAAACTGAGTAGGGTCCCGTACACCGCTCGACTCCCACTCAGTTTAAGAAAAAAAGGAAAAAAGGGTGGAAAAAGGAAGCAAAAATATTGATAAAAGGTGAAAAAGAAAAGTAAAAAAGTAAAAAGGAAGGTTTCTAGGTGATACTTATCAAAAAAGGATCAGTCTTCACAGATTTACTTTCATATCTATGGTTCATTCACGTGTGGCTCATTTCACTGCTCTCCATTGTTTGGCCACGTCAAAGAAAATAAACAAATAAAAAGATCACAGTCCAGGCGCGCAGGTGGTCGAGTGGTTAGAGCACATGCCATATCCCGATCGGAGGTCCTTTGCTGCATATCACTCCCCCCTCTCACTCCCATGTTTCCTGTCGGTCTACTGTTAAATAAAGGCGTCTATGCCAACAAAATCTTAAAAAAAAAAAAAAGTCCATCACAGTCCATTAACACAAAAATCAGCTGTGAAATTCATTTCCAAGTATTTTTCTCCCACGGATCATGTTTCAGGTATGTTTGGAGCCACATACCTCCTTTGAAGGGTTTCTTTGTTCCTTTGTTTCGTTCACGTGTCGGATGCATCAACCTTTCCTCTTTCTTTTATTTACTTGATCCACCAAAAGTCCTCCAGTTCGGCTCCACAGCTTGTCATTGATGATTTGTAGTGGCCAAAAACATTCAGATGTGTGTGTGTCCTTTAACTCCTGTCCTATTTCACTTTTACCTCAGTAGAGTGAGCAGTGTGTGATGCGCAGCCACAAAAGATCCAGTGAGCAGTGTTGTTCTCAGATGAAAGGAATTTATTGTCAAAACATGTAAAAACTAAGAAATAAAGCAAAATATGATGCTGCAGTCAATGACAGTATCACTGCTTCCAGCTACCAATCTCGCATCTCCATTCAAACTCCAAGTCTTATACTACCACGCTCCTCCTATCCAACCAACAGACTCCTCCTATCCAACCAAGACTCTTGTCCAACCACACGCTCCTCTTGTCCAACCACACGCTCCTCTTGTCCAACCACACGCTCCTCTTGTCCAACCACACGCTCCTCTTGTCCAACCATGCTATTCTCTTATCCAACCAATTTATTTTTAGAATGGCTCCTGTCTGTGTCCTAGGCTCCTCCCCCTACACTACCCTGATCCCACTTCCTGGAGTTCACCAGTTGTTTCACAGCTGTTGGTCAGTCAACTTCTTCACACACAAACTTAGCTCTTTTACACTCAACAAAAACACTTTCTCTGACTCTCGCCTTCAGTTCTGATCACATATCTTATTTTCCACACTTTTCCACACAACTTAATACAGTTTTAAAAGACACTTCTAGGACGTAACTCACATTAGTTTGATGCTACCTAAGGGTTAACTCTTTTTCACTTCTGCTCAAACCTCTTGGCATTTTGCCCAGAAACACACACACACAGCTCTCAGCGCTCAGCGCTCTCTACACACATCATTCACACAGTGGCCCGCACACAGTCATACTATTTATTACAACAGGCATTCATACACATTCATTTACACAATACTTCATATGTTTTATATTGATCAATTTAAATTCATGTGCATGGAGTAATTCTTGTTTGGCTGCAGGCTTTTGTTCAGTTTGATTTTTCTCAATAGTACTTATAGTCCATGGGCCAGACCAGATGTCGGTACCACTCAAGCTGGCAAAGGTTACTTATCATTTTTGAAAACATCCATGTCTGTAGATAATATTTTTGTATGATAACCCTTCCTGGGTCACAGCTAAATTTCAGTCATCAGCTGTTGAAGTTAACTTCCCCCTTGGAAAAGATGCATTTTAGATGTTGGTATTTAGTGTCATTTTAAAGGGGATACTCTACGCTTTCATTTAAGCCCTTTTGTGAATCTAATATATAATATATTAAACCTACATTAAAATTATTACTATTCAAATATGAGGCAGCTGATTAGTTTAAGAAAATATCACCTGCATCACATTTCCTATAATACATCATATATTCTCCTCGAGTCCAGAGGAGTGTCTTCACCTAACCCTAACCCTTTATGACTTTATGTACAGCTGTTGATATATTATGCAGTTTCCTTTACTATTAAGAAACTAAAAAGTCCCAAAGGATTTTGTTCTGATCCTGCTTAATTTCTATTTAATTTGACTTCAATTGTCTTTTTATTTCTTATATTTTTATTTACTTGTTTATTTTCTCTTATTATTATTATTTTGTTAAATGAAGCAAATCATAAAGATTCTTATTATTTTATGTTATGACATATTTTAAGCCACCAGAGCATTGGAGCAGTATTGAAATGATAAAATGGGACAGGAAATAAATAAATATTACACATAATGCAGCATTTATGAAAGTTAGAGTGCAAAGATGAAAAGAATTAAAGTCTAATATAAAGAAGTTCGACCAGCTGCTAACATTTGTAAATGCTGCCACCTGCAGGACAGCAGAATAAATGACAACCAGTCAAACTGCAGAGAGATTTTTATTCAAAAAAAGCAATATATTCAGGAATTAAAGATGCATATACTTACATATGTAAATAGATAATGTTCAAATACACAAAGTGGGAAACAATGTGCTGCAGTGTCTTTCTGCACATCGTGTGCGTACATGAAAATGTCACCAGGGCTTTCATGGTTCGTAGGACACACGTCTTCCTTTAAAGGAAGAATCCTGATATCTTTCTTTTTTGTTGTGTGTGTGATCTGAATCACATCCCTCATTTAAAAGTCCCCCCCCCCCCCCAAAAAAAAAAAGAGCTTATCACTTAAAATGGAAGACAGTTCCCTCCAGAGTCTCTTCGTCACGTCTGAATTCACAATCGATGAAAAAAACATTTTAAAAAAAGAAAAAAATCACTGCTGAAGCATTTACTCCATTAACACAGAATTATATTTCTTTTCTAAATGTTCATTTATTCTCCTAATCCTGCGTCAGAGAGGCAAACTGCATCTCTTAAACGTCAGAGGAGCCTGTTTAAAATAAATGTCTGTTTGTTGGCAGCTTGTAGAAGGTTCGGATCGGCCGGTCTGAAAATGACTGTCTGACTGTATGAAGCTGGTTTTCTGGGTAATTAGGGAAGCTAACAAGAAGGTAGGAATAGTTATACTTCTGTAGACTGGTACCTGCTGGGAGGAGGAGGAGGAGGGGGAGGAGGAGGAGGTGGTAGAGGAGGAGGAGGAGGAGGTGGTAGAGGAGGAGGAGGAGGAAGAGGAGGAGGAGGGGTATTTGAGTGGTAGGGGAGGCTGCCTAGTTAGCCGGTTGGGGTCGCCCCTCGGGGATGAGAGAGGTGAAGAAAGTGCTGATGAAGGACCACGCGGTGGTGAGGAAGTTTGGCTCAGGGAGAACAGCAGCAGGAGCAGCGGCCTGGTCGTCCGGGCCTCCTGCTCCTCCTCCTCCTCCTCCTCCTCCTCCTCCTCCTCCTCCTCCTGCTCCTCCTGCTCCTCCTCCTCCTCCTCCTCCTCCTGCTCCTCCTCCTCCTTCTTCACCGCTGTCATCGTCGTCTATCCCCTCGTCCATCAGACGCTCCTGAGACACAGATGGACAGAAACAGTGAAGGAGGGAATACTCCTCTACATGTTGGGCACATTCTGACTCACATTCATAAATTCAGTCATTAATAAATGTTTGATTAATCTTTAAAAATAAATATATTTAGTGGTCCAGAACATTTTATAGAATATGATGAATAAATATAAATTTATAAACTCAGGTCAAACTTCTACATATATAAAAATGTGTATCAGCTGCACAAAAAGAAAAAAGATGCATTTAATTTCCATTATTGAGTAAAGAGATTTAAGTAAAACTAATTAAAACAAGACACGATGAGACTAATAAGAATAAGAATAAAGGGTTAGGGTTAATAAGTTATAATCTATAATAAGTTAATAAATTATAATCTTATCTAATATATATCTGTCATCTAATAGAGTATTGGTGCAGATTCATAACCATAAGCATGATGATGTATTGCAGCTGATTAAAGTCTCATTTTGTTTTTTCTGGTTATTTTTCGACATTAAAAGAAAAAATGTGTAAGTTGAAAACCCGACTCACCATTTCCTGTATGTCCTGGTGCCTCTCGGCTTCTTCCTGAGGAGCTGCGGGTCTTTCTCCTCCTCTGAAGTTCTGCTGCTCGGGCCTGAAGGGAAACCAGCCGGCCTGGTGCCTGAAACACAAAGACACCAACTCTCACACTTTAAAGTTCATTTAGGATTAAAATGAAACTTTGACCATAAACTCACAAGCACTGAATATCAGAGCTGAGATTAATGATTATATTCATTATTAAGTAATTTATAGATAGTTTTTTATTTATTTAATGATTGAGGGTTAAGACATTATGTTAACTATCATGTATGAGAAAGAAATCTTTAAATAAGGATAATAAAGATTAAACTGCTCACGTGTCACATTTACCACTTTGTTATTTTTAATCATTTTATTGAAGCTATTATGATTATACCTTTTTACCTTCATATTTGTTATTTATTTATTTATTCTTTATATTTCATTGTAGAGCCATGCAGCTGTTGGGTGGGGGGGAATGTGTTGGGGTTTATAAGAAGAAGATAAAAGCACATTTGGGTATTTTAATAATATAAGACTGAAATGTTTCTTCAATTAGTAAAAATTAATCTAACTCAATATAAATTCAAGTAAAGGTGAGACACACTTATACATATACATATATATATATATATATATATATAACCCTAACCCTAACTCAATATAAAGGGTTAGGGTTAATAAGCCGGTACGGCGCGGCGCTGACTCACAGACACTTATACATATATATAGATATATATATATATGTATAAAGAGACACACTTATACATATATATTATATATATTATATAGCGGCGCTGACTCACAGGTAGACGAGCAGCATGGCGCCGACCACCATGACGAAGCGGCTGAAAGAAGAGTAGAAGTAGACGATGCTGAGCAGGACGCCGGCTCGGGACACCGTGTAGAGCCAGTCCAGCCAATCGCGGTTCAGCTCGTCCTCGTTCATCACCGCCCCCCCCTGAGCGTTCATCTGGATGTTGGGGTTGGCCGGCCGGTTCTCCGGTAAAGGGTTGGGCGCCGGGTTCGGACCCAGCGGGGGTTGAACCGCTTCGTTGGGCTGGGCGGGCTGAAGGGGCGACGGGGAGGGGGGGGGTGGAGGGGAGGTGCTCGGAGGCTGAGAGGCGGCGACTGCTGCTTGACTGAGAGGATTGAGAGGAGGAAGCAGGGAGGACACGTAGATTAGAAACACTCAGGGATATAGTTATTATTTATTATTATATATTTATTATAGTTATTATATATTTATTATATATTTATTATATATTTATTATAGTTATTATTTATTTATTATTTATTTATTATAGTTATTATAGTTATTATATGTTTATTATATATTTATTATATATTTATTATATAGTTATTATATATTTATTATAGTTATTATAGTTATTATATGTTTATTATATATTTATTAAATAGTTATTATATATTTATTATATTTATTATACTGGTTAAATCATCTCTGCCCCTCCTGGACTCATCAGATCATTTACATCATCAAAGCTGCCTCGCCACCTACTGTAGATGATAAGATGATAAGATGATAAGATGATGCTAAATGCAAAAAGGCCGACCAAAGATTGTTTTTAATTAGGAAACTAAAGGGTTTTAATTTGGAGTCAGCTGTAATATTCATATATATGTCAGCCTGATAGAGAACGTCCTTAGTTACATCTGGGAAGGGGGGGGGGGGTATATGTGTATAATGGAATGAATGTATTTATCTTATCTACTCTATTATATATTATATTATCTACTTTTATCTACTTTGTGTTTTATATTTTATTCTTATCAGTGAGACCAAAAACTATTTTCATGCAGGACACGACAATAAAGTATTTCTATTCTATTACTATCTATATATATATATATATCTTAATATATATATAGATTATTATATATATATATTAAGATATATATATATATATATATATATATATATATATATATCTTAATATATATATATATATATATAGATTATTATATATATATATATATATATATATATATCTTAATATATATATATATATATATAGATTATTATATATATATATATATATATATATATATCTTAATATATATATATATATATAATAATCTATATATGTATCTGAACTGCTTCATATCATTCTATAGACTCCGTCTGCTTCGATTGTCACTTGTTTCTTATCTTTGTCTGTCGCGCTATTTCATGACCAACGCTAACGCTAACGCTAACCCTAACGCTCCTCTAGGAAGATAGAAGTGATTTTAACTGATTAACCTGTATATGTATGTATATATATATATATATATATATATATATATATATATATATATATAAGACTGTATATAAGGATAGACGTCGTGACAGCTGGGTCGCCCTCTAGTGGCCGGCTGCAGTATAGCTCCTCCATGTTCGGGAGGGTCAGGTTGTTCTTAGGGTTAGGGGCTCATGTTCCTGATGAGGTCGTTTTTAATTAGTTGTTTGATGATGTAATAAAAGGGGGTGGGACATGGGTTAGGGTTAGTGTGTGACATGATGATTGACTCTCAAACCTCTAAATGACTCAAACAAGCGAGGTGGCTGCTGTTGGAGTGTCGTCCATCTTTATATACAATTAATGTCATTATGAGTTCAAAGAGCAAGAAAATAATCTTTATAGGTAATTATATAATTATTATATTATAATATTAATTATATGAATGAATAGTTACTGACTTACAAACCGCTAGTTTAAATGATTATTAATGAACAGCTCATCATTCACACATATATACAGTATCTCACAAAAGTGAGTACACCCCTCTCTTTTTTGCAAATATTTTATTATATCTTTTCATGAGACAACACTATAGAAATGAAACTTTGATACAACTTAAAGTAGTGAGTGTAGAGCTTGTATAACAGTATATATTTACTGTCCTCTGAAAGTAACTCAACACACATCCATTAATGTCTAAACAGCTGGTAACACAAGTGAGTACACCTCACAGTGAACATGCCCAAACTGTCAATATTTTGTGTGACCACCATTATTATCTAGCACTGCCTTAACCCTGTTGGGCATGGAATTCACCAGAGCTGCACAGGTTGCTACTGGAATCCTCTTCCACTCCTCCATCATGACATCACGGAGCTGGTGGATGTTACACACCTTGCGCTCCTCCACCTTCCCCTTGAGGATGCCCCACAGGTGCTCTATTGGGTTTAGGTCTGGAGACATACTTGGCCAGTCCATCACCTTCACCTTCAGCTTCCTCAGCAAGGCAGTTGTCATGTTGGAGGTGTGTTTGGGGTCATTATCGTGTTGGAAAACTGCTCTGCGGCTCAGTTTCTGAAGGGAGGGGATCATGCTCTGCTTCAGAATGTCACAGTACATGTTTGTACTGTGCCGGCAGCACTCATTCAGCACTCATGCAGCCCCAGACCATGACGCTACCACTACCATGCTTGGCTGTAGGCAAGACACAGTTGTCGTTGTACTCCTCACCAGGGTGCTACCACACACGCTTGACACCATCTGAGCCAAACAAGTTTATCTTGGTCTCATCAGACCACAGGACTTGGTTCCAGTAATCCATGTTCTTGGACTACTTGTCTTCAGCAAACTGTTTGTGGGCTTTCTTGTGCATCAGCTTCAGAAGAGGCTTCCTTCTGGGACGACGGCCATGCAGACCAATTTGATGCAGTGTGCGTTGTATGGTCTGAGCACTGACAGGCTGACCCTCCACCTCTTCAACCTCTGCAGCAATGCAGGTAGCACTCATTCTTCTATTTTTTGAAGCCAACCTCTGGATATGGCGCTGAACACGTGGACTCAACTTCTTTGGTCCACCCTGGCGAGGCCTGTTCAGAGTGGAACCTGTCCTGGACAACCGCTGTATGATCTTGGCCACCGTGTTGTAGCTCTGTTTCGGGGTGTTAGCAATCTTCTTATAGCCTAGGCCTTCTTTATGAAGAGCAACTATTCCATTTTTCAGATCCTCAGGGAGTTCTTTGCCATGAGGTGCCATGTTGAATATCCAATGACCAGTATGAGAGTATGAGAGAGAAAACACCAAATTTAACAGCCCCCTCTCCCCATTCACACCTGAAACCTTGCAACACTAACAAGTCACATGACACCAGGGAGGGACAATGACACAATTAGGCACAATTTGGATCACTGTGAGGTGTACTCACTTGTGTTACCAGCTGTTTAGACATTAATGGATGTGTGTTGAGTTACTTTCAGAGGACAGTAAATATATACTGTTATACAAGCTCTACACTCACTACTTTAAGTTGTATCAAAGTTTCATTTCTATAATGTTGTCTCATGAAAAGATATAATAAAATATTTGCAAAAAAGAGAGGGGTGTACTCACTTTTGTGAGATACTGTATATATTCTGTCCTTGATGACCCCGGGGGAACCCTGAGGAACCCTGAGGAACCCTGAGGAACCCTGATGAATCCTGATGAACCCTGAGGAACCCTGAGGAACCCTGAGGAACCCTGATGAATCCTGAGGAACCCTGATGAATCCTGAGGAACCCTGAGGAACCCTGATGAACCCTGAGGAACCCTGATGAATCCTGAGGAACCCTGATGAACCCTGAGGAACCCTGATGAACCCTGAGGAACCCTGATGAACCCTGAGGAACCCTGAGGAACCCTGATGAACCCTGAGGAACCCTGATGAACCCTGAGGAACCCTGATGAACCCTGATGAACCCTGAGGAACCCTGATGAACCCTGAGGAACCCTGATGAACCCTGATGAATCCTGAGGAACCCTGAGGAACCCTGATGAACCCTGATGAACCCTGAGGAACCCTGAGGAACCCTGATGAATCCTGAGGAACCCTGATGAATCCTGATGAACCCTGAGGAACCCTGAGGAACCCTGAGGAACCCTGAGGAACCCTGAGGAACCCTGAGGAGTACAAACACACTGTAACTTACTACTGCATGTAGTAGTGGCGCGCGTACATCTGCTGCCACCACAGCATCTGCATGGGCATGTACATCGGGTGGGGGGGCATGTTGGCGGGGAGGCCGTCCTGTAACGGGACCTGGGCTCCGTCCGGCCTGTGGAAGAAATTACACGTTACTACTGGCCCATCATAAGACCCTAACCCGGACCCTAACCCTAATCATTACTAATGTCCCATCATAGGACCCTAACCCTAACCTGGGTACACCTTTATACACCTCATCATTAAGGGTTAGGGTTAGGAGTAATTTAGTATCTTTGGGTGTTGGACTGCGTCCAACTAACTCTAACCCTCCGTAGACTTAAAGAGTATCTGCATGATTATATATAGGGTTAGGGTCCGGGTACACCTTTATACACCTCATCATTAAGTTCAGCCTCTTCCTTTTCCCTCCACCTGTACATTAAGGAATACTTACCCTATATACTATACTAACCCGGACCCTAACCCTAATCTCATATGACTTCCTTCTGCATCTATTTTACTACTACCTAACCCGACTCTGAGTCTTTGTGATTTCCTGTTTGGAGCTGCACGGGTTAATTTAGGGTCCGTAAAATACTTCTCATTAAAAATATATCCTGTAATCTATAAACAGAGTTTATTATACTTTCCTTTATGCTTTACAATAACTGTATATATTAAAACATATTTATTATACTCTAGTGTTTCTCTAGTTTTATTGTAGCTACACTCAGGTATATTATCATTAACCCTAACCCTCAACGTACTGTCACTAATTTTACTTTAATTTCCTGTAAATCGCTTTTTTTACTTACTTTTTATTTATTGTTCTGTATTAATGCTCTTTCTATTTTTGCTCTTTCTATTTTTGCTCTTTCTATTTTGTGGGACTAATAATGAACTTATCCTAAATGATGACCTCGTCTCGTCAGACTGAGCTTACCACTGAGGGACTCCAGGAGGGCTCTGAGGGTTGTACTGGGGGAAGCCGCCACGATACCTCAACCCATCATAACTTCCTGGCACAGAAGAAGAAGAAGAGGAGGAGGAGAGGAGGAGGAGGAGGCTGGCTGGTTGTCCTGATTTGGAGAGGCGGCAGGAGACGCTGAGCCTGCACTGTCTGAACTCTGTGACGAAACATGAACACCAATCAGAAGTTGAGTTTAGTATAAAGACGATTTCCTAAAAGCAAATAAACGTGTATTTGGGTCGGTGGTGCAAACTGAGTTCACTACATGAACACACAGAGAGAGGAAGGGGGGGGGGGGGGGGGGTGACTGTGTGAGGCCTTTACAGGAGCAGGTCAGTGTGTGTGTGTGTGTGTGTGTGTGTGTGTGTGTGTGTGTGTCGGTCTACTCACGCTGGAGTCAGAAGCTGCAGAGTTGGCCATGGAGGGGCTCCGGGACACGGGCGAGCCGGGGGGGCTGTGAGAGGTACACACTAAATGCATCATGTGGTATTCATCCTGCTGCGGGTCGACGAGGACACGAGCCCGAAAGGAGAGAGAGAGAAGGAGGAGGAAGAGGAAGAGGAAGAAAAGGCGAGTAACAAAAGGAGAGAGAAGAGAGAGAGAGAGAGAGAGAGAAAGAGAGAGAGAGAGAGAGAAAGAGAAAGAGAGAGAGAGAGAGAGAAAGGAGAAGAGAGAGAGAGAGAGAGAGAGAGAGAGAGAGAGAAAGAGAGAAAGGGAGAGAGAGAGAGAGAGACAGAGAGAGAGAGAGAGAGAGAGAGAGGGAGAGAGGGAGAGGGAGAGAGAGAGAGGATTAGTATGGAACTGACCAGAACTCAGTCACACAATACTCTCCCTGTGTTTGAAAAACACATCAGATCAGCTATTGTTCCCCTCAAGCGGCTGTTTCAGTTCCCCCACAGAAAACCACACACACACACACACACACACACACACACACACACACACACACACACACACACACACACACACACACACACACACACACACACACAGACACACAACACACAGGAGGACAGATTTTCTAGTTTCTTTGTGGCTTGTAAATGTCTTTATGTCTTTATATTGTAAAGAGGAAGTTAAGATAATTAAAAACCTACAAGCACTAACTCACTCACTCAGTCAGTCAGTACAGTGGTTAGGGTTAGTAAATAAATATATATATATATATATATATAAATAATTGTCAGCTATAACTGGAGGGCAGGGAGGGTTAGGGTTAGTCTATTTTAGTCCAGCTTTTAGTTTTCTGTCTCTCTTTCTATTGTTCTGAACTCGGTTGTTTTATCTGTTTAATCATCTCCTGATATTTTCTTCTTATGTAAAGCACATCGAGTTGCCCTTGTGTATGAAATGTGCTATATATAAATAAATCCGCCTTGCCTTGCTGTGTCTTCATTACTCCTGTTTTATTCAAACATGTAAAACATGGGGGTTGAGCATAGCTCAGCGGGTAGCGCACCCGCCCCATGTGTTGAGGCTATAGTCCTCGTTGCGGGCGACCCCGGTTCGAATCCCGAGCCGAGCGGTCTTCTCCTGCGTGTCATTCCCCCCTCTCTGCCCTCCTGTTTCCTGTCTCTCTACACTGTCCTGAACATTAAAGGCAAAAAAAGCCCAAAAAAATATACTTAAAAAAAAACAAAAAAAACATGTAAAACATACTGTGTAACATTATGTGAGGATTTAGTCAGTTTATATGTGAATCAGGGCTCTCGGATGTGCATGACTCAACAATAAGTGAAAACAAGGCTCATTAATTGAAATGTACCATTAGATCCTTTAAATGCAAATAATTTAGTTAATGATGAATGTTTGCTGAATGCATTCAACATAAAGTTATACTTGTTGAGTGATAATGATGATGACTGGAACATAAACATCTGAAATTAATCTGAAAGGAACTATTTATGAGTTTAGCCACCCTCCGCGTTATTAACATTGGAGAAAACTTTTAAATTAATTGATGAACAGACAACATCAATTTAACAGGCGGGGAGCTCCGGTCCAACCAGGAAGTAACTTAGAGCTGCATTCTACCAAAAAGGCCACCAGGGGGCGACCGTCTCTATACAAGTCAATGGAGAAGTAACTTAGAGCTGCATTCTATCAAAAGGCCACCAGGGGGCGACCGTCTCTATACAAGTCAATGGAGAATTCACCAACTTCTCACTTGATTTCTAACCCTCAGTAAACGTTTTCAAAATGTGTTTATGGTCTCAATCGCTAGTTTAAAGCCTTCTTCAATGCAGTATGATTCATTTGGGACATTTTGGCCTCCCTGATTTTATATGTGACGATAAAGCAGGGTATGCATTAGGGGCGTGGCTACGTCCTGATTGACAGGTTGATTGACCAATGTCCTCCAGATCCAGCCCTCGTAACCATAGCAACCTCCCCACTCCGCCCATGGCCCCGCCTCATGCCCATATAAGTAGAATCCGTGTTTTATTATTTCCCAGCATGCACCTGAAATGTTCAAGATGGCGCTGCCTAGATTAGAAACTATTGGCTTTCCGAGCAGCAGTCCACAAACCAGATGGGTGACGTCACGTCTGTCTCTTTTATACAGTCTGTGGTATTAATACATGCAGCTCTCCACACAGACGGGGGGCTGAAAACAGCACTAAGCATCAGGAACCCTAACCCTCTGAACACAATACAATACTATACAAGTTTGGATGGTGAAACTAAAAACTAAATTCTATCCATGTGAAATATTACACACACAAAACCCCAACAAACAACCTTCAGTCAGTCTTACCTTTCTAAGCACGTCTCGGAGCTGCAGGTGGTCTTGAAGGAGCCTCCCTGAGTACACCAGCCGCTGGTCTTTGGACATCTATGACCACAAACACCAGTAGAGACATTGTGAGACACTGAAAATGTGTTTTCATTCCTTATTTAGGTCACTGACTCCTACTGGAACATCTAACAGCCTTGTCTTTGCAGTGTAAGATAAGGATGTCTTTATTTCTAACATCTCAAATTGGACATGAAGTCTTGCAGCAGCGGGAGGGTTAGGGTTAGGGTTAGGGTTAGGGGTAGGGGTAGGCCCTAACCCTAACCCTAACCCTAACTCTAACTCATCATAGAGAGGGTTAGGGTTACTCTCCGGAGCTAAAATTAACCCCCAAACATACAAATGCTTCAAATGCCGAACCTCTCAGGGAGCGTCTCCGGGTCACTTACCGGCTTGCTGGGGGTAAACGTGGGAGATGTGAGTCTTCAGCTTCTCCACGGTCCAGTTCAGGAAGCACTTGATGGTCTGGTCTTCATACTTCTGGTTGGGGGCCTTGAGGACCAGGGTAACAGGACTATCAGCTGCCCCAGAGTCCATGGCTCATATTACTAACCCAGCGGGTCTCTGAAGAACTTAGTGACTCAGGACTCACCTGAGGAAGTCTCTTCAATCAAATCCTCTCCATCCTCAGATTAAATTAAATAAAGCAGCTAAAATAATCCCAGCTGGAGGTCGATGAGAGGAGGGTCCTCTTCTACAACATGGGTCCAGTTATACCGATGGGAAGGGTCAGGGGTCAGGGTCGGGGTCAAGGTCAGGGTCAGGGGTCAAGGTCAGGGTCCGAGTTGGGGTCAAGGTCAGGGTCCGAGTCGGGGTCAAGGTCAGGGTCAGGGTCAGGGTCAGGGTCAGGGTCAGGGTTCGGCCTCTGCTGGATGTCTGGTGAGAATAAGAAGAAGAGTTTCAGTTTCAGTTTCTTTTCCACAGAAGGAAGTTTAAGTTTTCCATAAAATGCAGAAGCTTTAAAGTTTTAATCTTTATCTTTAATAATCACATTATAACATATGATGGCAAGGCAGCTTAATCTATATTATACATTAAAACATACAATTAAAAACAATATAACACAATATATTATAATTAAAAAGAAAGCAAGAAAACTAAAAGCTAGACTAAAACAGAGCATGTGATGAGAGTCCATTAAAATGATGAGAAGAACATACACAGTCCAAATGAAAGATTTTATATATATATTTAACATAAAAGAGCTAAATCACAATAATATATATATAATAATAATAATATTCACATCTGGGGCAAAATGTTCAGATTAAGACACAAATGCTCCGTGAACTATGAACACCTCTCTCTAAATCTGATCATCTAGTGAACTTCATGATTGTCACAGTCACAGGAACTTTAGGAAAATTAATTATTATATATATTATTATATATTATATAAAATAAGGCATTAATCTACCAACATGAACTGAAACCAAAGCTGAGCTCAAAGAAGAGGAACCGGCCGACTTAGTGTCTGTTATAGTATACCATAGTAGATAGGGTTAGGGTTATAACCTGTTAGTCTGTTATAGTATAATATAGTATCTGTTATAAGGTTTAGTGGTAATTAAACCCTTTAAAGATCTAATCAATGATTCATAGCTGTATTAACTGCTCAGACCTTTTGTCTACTAAAGTTATTTAAAAGAGAATTTCTGATTTCAATCAGTCAGCAAAACCAGAATCAGTCACACTTCTCCTTCTGTGGAAACATGTTTTATTAAGTTTAAATGAAACTAATATGAAGCAAAATAGTAAATTAAGTAGATTCATTCACGTTTTAGTGCCAAAGTCGATACTATACTTCCACCACAGCTCAACAGGGAAACACAAGGTTAGGGTTAGGGTCAGCCGTGTCCTAACCCTAACCCTACTAACCCTAACCCATAGAGTCCTTTAGGGTTAGGGTTAGTAGGGTTAGTAGGGTTAGGGTTAGTAGGGTTAGTAGGGTTAGGGTTAGTAGGGTTAGTAGGGTTAGTAGGGTTAGTAGGGTTAGGGTTAGTAGGGTTAGGGTTAGTAGGGTTAGTAGGGTTAGTAGGGTTAGTAGGGTTAGTAGGGTTAGGGTTAGGGTTAGTAGGGTTAGTAGGGTTAGTAGGGTTAGGGTTAGTAGGGTTAGTAGGGTTAGGGTTAGTAGGGTTAGTAGGGTTAGTAGGGTTAGGGTTAGTAGGGTTAGTAGGGTTAGTAGGGTTAGTAGGGTTAGGGTTAGTAGGGTTAGGGTTAGTAGGGTTAGTAGGGTTAGGGTTAGTAGGGTTAGTAGGGTTAGTAGGGTTAGGGTTAGTAGGGTTAGGGTTAGTAGGGTTAGGGTTAGTAGGGTTAGGGTTAGGGGGTTAGAGTCCTTTAGAGCACAAACACATTTTAAAGTTCACCTAACTCACATTTAAAGCTTCAACAGTCTGAGTTCAACTTTTAAATACATGTTTTTTAGCACAGAAGGAGGATATAGATATATATGTGTGTAGATGTAGTCCTGCATCACTGGCAGGGTAAATGCATTATGAAGGATCTTCTAATGGTTGCCATGGCAACGAGGACAAACCTCTTTAAAAGCTCATCTTGGCACCTGTCTGCTGTTTTCACTTCCTGACACCTCCGATCTCACGTCTCAGTAAAGGGTTGATCAGCGTAACGTGGGAAACTAGACTCCGGTGCATTTCTCACTTTTTCTGTTATTTTAAAGCTAAATAGTATTTATGCAAACTGAACATTCACGCTTCTAGTTTTTTAGTTTTTTAACCTTTCTGATGACAAAGCAAGTCAGGGGCTGCACTTTAAATCAAAGTAAAAATAATAATGTCCCATATTACAAAGTCTACAAATACATTCCCATTATTCCCATTCCCATTATTCCCATTCCCATTATTCCCTGTTCTTGAAATCATTTCCAGGATCAGTGTTTCCCATCCTTTAGAGAGACTACAGTGGGTTAGGGTTACATCTCAGTCCATTTTAAGTCAAATGTATAATTCTGGTTTCACTCTGAGAGCAACACGAAGCAGAGCTGTGCCTTCATATATATAATAATATATTATATATTAATATGCCTTCATATATATAATAATATATAATATATTAATATGCCTTCATATATATAATATATTATATATTAATATGCCTTCATATATATATTATATATTAATATGCCTTCATATATATAATAATATATTATATATTCATATGCCTTAATACAACCCGCTGAAGGGTCACGGTTCGGGAGGAGAAACCATTATCCAGGTTCCCACACATTTTTTACCATTTACCCTAACCCTAACCCTAACTATTACGTAATGTTTTAATTAATTTAAGTAGTTTAGCAAAGAAAAGCCCGCAGAGCGACTCTAAGGCACAGCAACAAGTTTCACCCCCATCCCAAATCTGGATGGTCCAACTAGAGAGAGGAGATGAGTAGTATAGTATATATACTATATATTAAAATAAATTACTGATTTTTGACATGGAAAAAGTGTGTGTGTGTGTGTGTGGGGGGGGGGGGGGTCCATGTTCATGCAGTATGTCTTATATCTGTTATCTTCCTCCTTCATCCCTAATTCACATAATTCCCTGGAAAACAGGACGAGTGGGAAGCCTGATTAATATATGTATATATTAATATATGTTTATATTAATATATGCATATATTAATATATGTATATATTAATATATGTGTATATTAATATATGTATATATTAATATATGTTCCCTTTTCAGTACAATATCTAAAAACTTAACTGCTTCAACGAGGAGACATCTCAGGGACTTCATAATGATATTAGGTGTTGATTTAATGTATTAGATTAATATTAAATATGGTGAACAAGTCAGAAAGTGTCAAACATTACTCTGATCCACCTTAATGTGAAATCAAGTCTCTGGAAACCATTAAGGGTTAGGGTTAGAAGAGGAGTCAGTCTCACAGAAACACGAAGCAGCTTTTATTTTGACCCTTGTCATAATAAAGCCAGTTAGCATTGTTAGCTAACGTTAGCATCGACAGGAACTCGGGTTAAACTTGGCAGACAGCGACTAGAAACAGTTTATCCTGTTAAAGAGACGCCAGCTGATCTCTTCATGTGTGTTAAAGTCTTTTTATTAGTACCTGCTGTCTGCTGTCTGCTGTCTGCTGCCGTCGCCTCTTCGTCCCAAAGCTCTCCTGGCTTGTTGTTGTAATGTCGGGGTGTGAGAGAGCGGAAGTGACGTCACGCCCGTCCTTCACACAACAGCTGATCAGACAAAGAGGAAGAGAAGAGAAAATAACAGCAGAGAGAGAGAGAGAGACAACTATGAGTGAGAGGAGGGGCATATCCAGACTCTTCAAGTGAAGGGGGAACATATTATAGTTTTAGTATTAAAGGGTTAGGGGAACATATTATAGTTTTAGTATTAAAGGGTTAGGGGAACATGTTATAGTTTTAGTATTAAAGGGTTAGGGGAACATATTATAGTTTTAGTATTAAAGGGTTAGGGGAACATATTATAGTTTTAGTATTAAAGGGTTAGGGGAACATATTATAGTTTTAGTATTAAAGGTGTTTTAGATCATTTGGCTCGGCTCAGGAAATAAGAGCCACAGGTGTTACATAGGATTTGGTGACCCATCAGATGTTATGACCTGCAGTGTTGGAAGAAGAACTCATAAGAGAGAAGAAGAGAAGAGAAGAGAAGAGGAGAGGAGAGGAGAGGAGAGGAGAGGAGAGGAGAGAAGCCCTAACCCTAACCCCACCCCCCCACCCCCCCCGTAAATGACAAATATATAAATAAAAGAAGAGAAGAGAGGGGCCATTTTAGACCTTACATTTAATCACTCATTAGCATAAATAAATTATTATAGTTTTTTTTAATAGGCTACTTGCAGGCCCCCCCCCCCCCCCCCTCTAAAGGTCTCATCCTAGAATCGTCCCTGAGAGGGTTAGAGGTCTTTATTGATCCCCGTGGAGAGAGGACTGGGAGGTACTGGGAGGTACTGGGAGGTACTGGGAGGTACTGGGAGGTACTGGGAGGGACTGGGAGGTACTGGGAGGTACTGGGAGGTACTGGGAGGGACTGGGAGGTACTGGGAGGTACTGGGAGGGACTGGGAGGTATTGAGAGGTACTGGGAGGGACTGGGAGGTACTGGGGGGTACTGGGAGGTACTGGGAGGGACTGGGAGGTACTGGGAGGGACTGGGAGGGACTGGGAGGTATTGAGAGGTACTGGGAGGGACTGGGAGGTACTGGGAGGTACTGGGAGGGACTGGGAGGTATTGAGAGGTACTGGGAGGGACTGGGAGGTACTGGGAGGTACTGGGAGGGACTGGGAGGTATTGAGAGGTACTGGGAGGGACTGGGAGGTATTGAGAGGTACTGGGAGGGACTGGGAGGTACTGGGAGGTACTGGGAGGGACTGGGAGGTATTGAGAGGTACTGGGAGGGACTGGGAGGTATTGAGAGGTACTGGGAGGGACTGGGAGGTACTGGGAGGTGCTGGGAGGTACTGGGAGGGACTGGGAGGTACTGGGAGGTGCTGGGAGGGACTGGGAGGGAGTGGGAGGGAGTGGGAGGTACTGGGAGGGACTGGGAGGGACTGGGAGGTATTGAGAGGTACTGGGAGGGACTGGGAGGTACTGGGAGGTACTGGGAGGTGCTGGGAGGTACTGGGAGGGACTGGGAGGTACTGGGAGGGACTGGGAGGGAGTGGGTGGGACTGGGAGGGACTGGGAGGTATTGAGAGGTACTGGGAGGGACTGGGAGGTATTGAGAGGTACTGGGAGGGACTGGGAGGTACTGGGAGGTGCTGGGAGGGACTGGGAGGGACTGGGAGGTACTAACATTAGTACTTTTATACTGCTTTTAGTATTATAAGTAAATCTAGCTGCTAATTTAGAGTTAAGTAGGATTTTAAATGCAGGATTTTTACTTGTAATAAAGTATATTATATTATTATATATCATTTAGTGTCACTGCTTTTATAATTTAACAGGTATGTGTGTTCATGTATCACCTAAATTATTCAGTGCAACTATACTAAGCCTTATAATTTATCATTTCCAGAACAGCATAATTTTACATCATGTTTGATATAAAACCTTAAATAATGTTAAAAAACATCAATTGTATCACGTTTGTTAAAAATGCAAAATGAGGCAGATATAGATTTATAAATAAAGATATATTGGCTCAGAAGTTGGTGCTGAATAACCTCCAGAAAACACTACAACTTAATAATCATAATAATCTTTTTAATCAGCTCTGAAATAAAATAAATAAAATAAATAAACTGTAACTGAAGAGAGCAGCTCTTCTTAAACTGCATGTTGTATTAAGTCTCTATTCTGTTTTTAATGTGCTTTATTTTCCTTGATTGTTTCTTGGCAGTTTTAAACATGCTGTATCCTATAACTATTATAACCTTTTAATAGTGATGTCCTGGCAAGGGCTACTTTAAAAATGGATTTTAATGTCAAGGGACTTTGTTTCAAGGTTTCTGTGTTCAGGATTTTAGATCTGAAAATCAGTTATTAGCATAAACCCGCCCTGCTGCTGTAGAGGTATAAATACATTCAGCACACACTACTACTACTATAGTCTACAGTTAGCTAGTTAGCTGAGTTAGCACTACTACTACTACAGTCTACAGTTAGCCAGTTAGCTGAGTTAGCACTACTACTACTACAGTCTACAGTTAGCCAGTTAGCTGAGTTAGCACTACTACTACTACAGTCTACAGTTAGCCAGTTAGCTGAGTTAGCACTACTACTACTACAGTCTACAGTTAGCCAGTTAGCTGAGTTAACACTACTACTACTACTACAGTCTACAGTTAGCCAGTTAGCTGAGTTAGCACTACTACTACTACAGTTAGCCAGTTAGCTGAGTTAGCACTACTACTACTACAGTCTACAGTTAGCCAGTTAGCTGAGCTAGCACTACTACTACTACAGTCTACAGTTAGCCAGTTAGCTGAGTTAGCACTACTACTACTACAGTCTACAGTTAGCCAGCTAGCTGAGCGAGTAGCCGAGCTAGCAACCGAGCTAGCAGTCGAGCTAGCCGCCGAGCTAGTAGCTGAGCTAGTAGCCGAGCTAGCGGCAGAAAGCTCTCAGACGTAGCGTCCGTGTTTCTCTCTTTAAATTAAGTTGTTTAGAAACAGTTTTAGCTCATTTGAATATATTACAGTCTCTCTGCACATTATTAAACATATAAGCCGTAGCAGCCAATAGTTAGTATCATGTATTTGTAGTCCAGTGGTTTAAGAAGAAGCTTAGAAGTGTCTGTTAAGATCTCAAGGGCTGAATTACAGAAGAAAAATAGCCCAAACATTTTTCAAAAACCTTTATTCATCCAGAAATGGTTTGATAAGCACGTGTCACTGCAAACAGGTGAGTAAAGGATCTCCACATTCAAACGCCTTCAAGTCACACACTCGGCTCTCTGCTTGTCTGCAGAGTTAAAATTAGAGTTTTTTTAGGTGCTGATTAAAGCTGCAGTTTTCCCAGCACCTCCTTGGTCAGCTGTTTGCTGTAGCGGTTGATCTTCCAGTGTCCGGGCATCCATCCCAGCAGGAAGCGATGGAAGTCCGTCCAGGCGAAGGCGAACATCTCCCTCCACTCCTTCTCAAGGGCGGCAAAGTCCACATCTTTCTTCACAGAGAGCTTCAACTCGGAGAAATAATAGTCCAGTAAGTCTGGAACCCTCTTTTCACACTCCTTCTCTTCCATGCAGCTTCCTAAAAAATACACGATGTCTTTCATCCCGCAGCCTCCGCCGACGTACTGAAAGTCTACGGCTGCGACGTCCCGGCCGCTCGGGGAGAAGCAGAAGTTGGCTAACTTGGCGTCTCCGTGAACGATGGTCTTGAAGCGGCATTCGTTGAGTATTTTGTCGATGTGCCCGGCCGCCGCTTTGAGCTCGGCGTCGTCCATGACCTCCAGCTCGTCCGGCCGGGTCTCCAGGTGCCAGTAGGTCCCGACCGACCACAGACCCTCGGGTGCTACGCCCAGGAAGAGAGCGTGGAAGTGGGCGAGCCAACCGAGACAAGCTTTAATCTCTCTGTTCCTCACACTGGTCCTAAAAATATAAAACAGTTTCTCATTTATCACAGAAAATATATTTTATATAATATATAATATATATATTATATTGTTCTTATAATCATTGTTACATAGGGTTAACCCTAACCCTGGAAAATGGAGAAATATTTAGATGACATACAATGAAGAGACATAGTTGCTTATATTGACTGTAACTCCTCTCCTAAAGGTTAGTAGTTAGTAGGGTTAGTAGGGTTAGGGTTAGTAGGGTTAGTAGGGTTAGGGTTAGTAGGGTTAGTAGGGTTAGTAGGGTTAGGGTTAGTAGGGTTAGTAGGGTTAGTAGGGTTAGGGTTAGTAGGGTTAGTAGGGTTAGTAGGGTTAGGGTTAGTAGGATTAGGGTTAGGGTTAGTAGGGTTAGGGTTAGTAGGGTTAGTAGGGTTGGGGTTAGTAGGGTTAGTAGGGTTAGTAGGGTTAGGGTTAGTAGGGTTAGTAGGGTTAGTATGGTTAGGGTTAGTAGGGTTAGTAGGGTTAGGGTTAGTAGGGTTAGGGTTAGGGTTAGGGTTAGTAGGGTTAGGGTTAGTAGGGTTAGGGTTAGTAGGGTTAGGGTTAGTAGGGTTAGGGTTAGGGTTAGTAGGGTTAGGGTTAGTAGGGTTAGTAGGGTTAGTAGGGTTAGGGTTAGTAGGGTTAGGGTTAGTAGGGTTAGTAGGGTTAGGGTTAGTAGGGTTAGTAGGGTTAGTAGGGTTAGGGTTAGTAGCCAGTGTGAGTCCTGCAGCAGACTCTCAGATTATCTGGATGCTTAAATCCACATCTGCATCTTAATTTAGTTATTAGTTTATCATAGTTTATTTTTTTTACTACTTATTTACTATTTAATGTAAATTTGAGGATAACACATCACTACCTTCTCTGATCATAACCGGCCACGTCCAGGTCCTCCAGCACAATCAGCATCTCGTCTCCATGGGAACAGGCGGCCAGGCACGCTGGGATGCGACAGCTGTGATTGGTGGAGTAGTTCTGGTACCAGTGCGTCTCCACATGATAAGATTTGACTTTGCGTGTGTGTGAGCGGTCCGTGTTCCAGCCTCCGGGATGCTCCGCGTCTTCTGGAAACTTGACGTGTTTGACGACCACGGACGGCCGGTCGCTGCCCTCCAGGTGCAGCCGCAGGATCTCTCCGTAACCGCTCCACAGCGTCTGGATCTTAACACCCACCTGCAGGGAGGAGGCGCCGCACGCCTGCAGAACAACATCCTGGTACTCCTGTTTCATCTCCACTCAGTGCTGAAGGGAAGAGGAAACACAAAGTTAATGATTAAATATAAAGCACATTTCTAACAAAGTGAATCTAATATTAACAGATAGATGATGTTCATGGGTCATTATTTTAGAGGATGCTCTTTACTCACTTTACTCACACATCTATCTCAGCCTAACCCTGTCTCACACACACAATCACATGATGCCACAAGACACTTAAATGAACTAAAACTCAAAAATGAAGCTGTTAAGAAATAAAGAAATGTGAATGAATATGCTTGTTTTACCTTTCAGCTTCCAGTGAGTTTCATGTCAGCTGCGGTTCAGTGATCAGACAAACAGGAACTCTTCACTAGAGGCTTCTGGCTGTTGTTTAAAGTCACAAATGAAACGTGAAGCGAGCCAAGAGAGCAACGCTGCCACCTGCTGGACTGGAGGACACACTACTCTCCTTTAGATGGTCCTTATATATTATATACACTAATATAATAATATAATATATACACTAATATAATAATATAATATATACACTGATATAATAATATATTATATACACTAATATAATAATATAATATATACACTAATATAATAATATAATATTATAAACACCTGATCATAACTGTGAATATTAATTTCTTCTATTAATTCTTTTGATGCATTTGAGTCCTGAAGATGTGTTGTGTGTTGGAAGCTTTGAAAGTGCAGGTGAGACATTTCCTGCATGGTGGTGCCTTCAGGGTCAGGGTCAGGGTTAGGGTTAAGGTCAGGGTCAGGGTTAGGGTTAGGGTCAGGGTCAGGGTCAGGGTTGGGGTCAGTATGATTTGATCTAACCCTATGATGATGAGTATTACTGGTTATACATTATACTACCAACACGGGTTAGGGTCAGGGTCAGGGTCAGGGTTAGGGTTAGGGTTATTAGCATTATTAGGTATATTAGCATGAGAAGAATAATGGGTACGTCTCATTTTAGCTCAGGGGCCACATACAGAGCTCTTGAGGCTGGACCAGTAAAACCAGTTCATTATAAACTATAAATATTATAAAACACATTAAAATATGTTTCTTTAGTTTTCTCTGTTTCCTCCCACAGACACACGATGATGTGCCGAACCAGCCGAACCCGAACAGAGAAGAAGAGTTTTACTGAGTTCACATTCTGATTATTTTTATTTATTATTTATTTTATTTATATATTAATTTCATACACAATGGAAACTCAATGTGCTTTATATAAAACAGAAAAACATGTAATTTGAGAAACATTAAAACATACAATTAACCCCCAATATTCTCCCTGTAATGATGAAAGAAGCTCACCTGTGTGTTAGATTTAAACTGAGATGTTTAAAGAAGAGAAATAAGCAGAAAACACAGATTTACCTCAGATGTGAGTTTTGAAGATTTGAGACAGAAAAGATTTCAGACATCTGATTTTATCTCCGTTCAGAAGTTGATCTAAAGACTCGTATCGCTCTCTCTCTTAAACACTTGAGGATACTCTGTCGCCCCACATGATTTAACCCTAACCCTAATTTATTATATTCCACGTGCAGGAAGTGTGACAAACGTTCACTGTTGAAAAGAGATTTAATTGAAGGGTTTTGGCGCCATCTAGTGGCAGAAATACACGACTGCATTTTAGAAACTGAAGATGTTTAAATGTTAAATGTATTCAGAGATAAAAGGTTGTAGTCGGCATCGTTTCTGACATGAGAATCGAGGTTTGATGCTGTGAGAGGAGACGGAGTCATGAAGACATGAGGTCAAAGGTCATCTTCTCCTTGTGAGAGGAGACAGAGTCATGAAGACATGAGGTCAAAGGTCATCTTCTCCTTGTGAGAGGAGACGGAGTCATGAACACATGAGGTCTCACACCTATGATGACTGACCTTTGACCTCATGTGTTCATGACTCCGTCTCCTCTCACAGGGAGAAGATGACCTTTGACCTCATGTGTTCATGACTCCGTCTCCTCTCACAGGGAGAAGATGACCTGCAGGATCCTGACTTCCTGTGTCTCTGGTTAGTTTACAACTTTACTGTAATATCCATAAATATGAATAATGAAATACATGTTGAGCCTCACTGACAGATGTTATGACCTTTACCTTTAATCTGTGATAACATTGGCAGAACTTATCAAAGGGTTAACCCTAACCCTTTGATAAGGGGTAAGGGTTAATCCTAACACTAACCCTTTGATAAGGGGTAAAGGTTAACCCTTACCCCTTATCAAAGTGTTAGGGTTAGCCCTTTGATAAAGGGTAAAGGTTAACCCTAACACTAACCCTTATAGTTTTCTTTATTCAGTTATTTCTCCTTTTCTGACATTATTGCATCACATTTTTATACTACAGCATCGTCAAACACAGTACAGACTATATCCAATGTGTACCTGTAACATATAACATTCCCCTGGTTTATGAGACAGGAAACATGGAGGCAGGGTTGGGGTCAGGGTCAGGGTCAGGGTTAGGGTTAGGGTTGGGGGTCAGGGGTCAGGGGTCAGGGGTCAGGGGTTAGGGTCAGGGTTAGATAGTTACGTGTGATTCTGTGTTTGCTATTGTGTTCCATCTTTTGTTTTTTGTCTTTTGTCAAAAAATGCTTGACCCTTTTTGGCATTATAACGGGTCTCGTGTTCCTCATTGAGTCGCTGCTCTCGAGGTCAGCGGTGACGTAATGAGGGTCAAAGACTCATGTTGTAGTTGGTGAGGTTAGATTCAGGCTGATGTTGCCACAGGAAGTACAGTTTTAGTTAGTTTAGTTTAGTTAGTTGTAATAAATGTTAATAGGTAGGTCCTGGAAGAGAAAGAAAAGATCAGTGGCAAAATAATATGTCACATGACAGAGTTCAGAGTCTGTTAGAGAGGAAGACATTAAGGTATCAGAGGAACATCCTTTAGGTAACCCTAACCCTCTTAGACCACCCTTAGACTACTAACCCTTAGACTACTAACCCTTAGACTACTAACCCTTAGACTACTCTCAGACTACTAACCCTTAGACTACTAACCCTTAGACCACTCTCAGACTACTAACCCTTAGACTACTAACCCTTAGACCACTCTCAGACTACTAACCCTTAGACCACTCTCAGACTACTAACCCTTAGACCACTCTTAGACTACTAACCCTTAGACTACTAACCCTTAGACCACTCTTAGACTACTAACCCTTAGACTACTAACCCTTAGACTACTAACCCTTAGACTACTCTCAGACTACTAACCCTTAGACTACTAACCCTTAGACCACTCTCAGACTACTAACCCTTAGACTACTAACCCTTAGACCACTCTCAGACTACTAACCCTTAGACCACTCTCAGACTACTAACCCTTAGACCACTCTTAGACTACTAACCCTTAGACTACTAACCCTTAGACCACTCTTAGACTACTAACCCTTAGACCACTCTCAGACTACTAACCCTGAGACTACTAACCCTTAGACCACTCTCAGACTACTAACCCTTAGACCACTCTTAGACTACTAACCCTTAGACCACTCTCAGACTACTAACCATTAGACCACTCTCAGACTACTAACCCTTAGACCACTCTTAGACTACTAACCCTTAGACCACTCTTAGACTACTAACCCTTAGACCACTCTTAGACTACTAACCCTTAGACCACTCTTAGACTACTAACCCTTAGACCACTCTCAGACTACTAACCCTTAGACCACTCTCAGACTACTAACCCTTAGACCACTCTTAGACTACTAACCCTTAGACCACTCTTAGACTACTAACCCTTAGACCACCCTTAGACTACTAACCCTTAGACTACTAACCCTTAGACTACTAACCCTTAGACCACTCTTAGACTACTAACCCTTAGACCACTCTTAGACTACTAACCCTTAGACCACCCTTAGACTACTAACCCTTAGACCACTCTCAGACTACTAACCCTTAGACCACTCTTAGACTACTAACCCTCAGACTACTAACCCTTAGACTACTAACCCTTAGACTACTAACCCTTAGACAACTAACCCTTAGACTACTAACCCTTAGACCACTCTTAGACTACTAACCCTTAGACCACTCTCAGACCACTAACCCTTAGACCACTCTTAGACTACTAACCCTTAGACTACTAACCCTTAGACTACTAACCCTCAGACTACTAACCCTCAGACTACTAACCCTCAGACTACTAACCCTTAGACCACTCTTAGACTACTAACCCTTAGACTACTAACCCTTACACTACTAACCCTTAGACCACTCTTAGACTACTAACCCTTAGACTACTAACCCTTAGACCACTCTCAGACTACTAACCCTTAGACCACTCTCAGACTACTAACCCTTAGACCACTCTCAGACTACTAACCCTTAGACCACTCTCAGACTACTAACCCTTAGACTACTAACCCTTAGACCACTCTTAGACTACTAACCCTTAGACTACTAACCCTTAGACCACTCTTAGACTACTAACCCTTAGACTACTAACCCTTAGACCACTCTCAGACTATTAACCCTTAGACCACTCTCAGACTACTAACCCTTAGACTACTAACCCTTAGACCACTCTCAGACTACTAACCCTTAGACTACTAACCCTTAGACTACTCTCAGACTACTAACCCTTAGACTACTAACCCTTAGACCACTCTCAGACTACTAACCCTGAGACTACTAACCCTTAGACTACTAACCCTTAGACCACTCTCAGACTACTAACCCTGAGACTACTAACCCTTAGACCACTCTCAGACTACTAACCCTTAGACTACTAACCCTTAGACCACTCTCAGACTACTAACCCTTAGACTACTAACCCTTAGACCACTCTCAGACTACTAACCCTGAGACTACTAACCCTTAGACTACTAACCCTTAGACTACTAACCCTTAGACTACTAACCCTTAGACTACTAACCCTTAGACCACTCTCAGACTACTAACCCTTAGACTACTAACCCTTAGACCACTCTCAGACTACTAACCCTTAGACTACTAACCCTTAGACCACTCTTAGACTACTAACCCTTAGACTACTAACCCTTAGACTACTAACCCTTAGACCACTCTCAGACTACTAACCCTTAGACCACTCTCAGACTACTAACCCTTAGACCACTCTCAGACTACTAACCCTTAGACCACTCTCAGACTACTAACCCTCAGACTACTAACCCTTAGACTACTAACCCTTAGACTACTAACCCTTAGACCACTCTCAGACTACTAACCCTTAGACTACTCTCAGACTACTAACCCTTAGACTACTAACCCTTAGACTACTAACCCTTAGACCACTCTTAGACTACTAACCCTTAGACTAATAACCCTTAGACTACTCTCAGACTACTAACCCTTAGACTACTAACCCTTAGACCACTCTTAGACTACTAACCCTTAGACCACCCTTAGACTACTAACCCTTAGACCACCCTTAGACTACTAACCCTTAGACCACTCTTAGACTACTAACCCTTAGACTACTAACCCTTAGACCACTCTTAGACTACTAACCCTCAGACTACTAACCCTTAGACTACTAACCCTTAGACTACTAACCCTTAGACCACTCTCAGACTACTAACCCTTAGACTACTAACCCTTAGACCACTCTTAGACTACTAACCCTTAGACCACTCTCAGACTACTAACCCTTAGACCACTCTTAGACTACTAACCCTTAGACCACTCTCAGACTACTAACCCTTAGACTACTAACCCTTAGACTACTAACCCTTAGACTACTAACCCTTAGACCACTCTCAGACTACTAACCCTTAGACTACTAACCCTTAGACTACTAACCCTTAGACCACCCTTAGACTACTAACCCTTAGACCACTCTCAGACTACTAACCCTTAGACTACTAACCCTTAGACCACTCTTAGACTACTAACCCTTAGACTACTAACCCTTAGACTACTAACCCTTAGACCACTCTCAGACTACTAACCCTTAGACCACTCTTAGACTACTAACCCTTAGACTACTCTCAGACTACTAACCCTTAGACTACTAACCCTTAGACCACTCTCAGACTACTAACCCTTAGACTACTAACCCTTAGACCACTCTCAGACTACTAACCCTGAGACTACTAACCCTTAGACCACTCTCAGACTACTAACCCTTAGACCACTCTTAGACTACTAACCCTTAGACCACTCTCAGACTACTAACCCTTAGACTACTAACCCTTAGACTACTAACCCTTAGACTACTAACCCTTAGACCACTCTCAGACTACTAACCCTTAGACCACTCTTAGACTACTAACCCTTAGACTACTAACCCTTAGACCACTCTTAGACTACTAACCCTTAGACTACTAACCCTTAGACCACTCTCAGACTACTAACCCTTAGACTACTAACCCTTAGACCACTCTTAGACTACTAACCCTTAGACTACTAACCCTTAGACTACTAACCCTTAGACTACTAACCCTTAGACTACTAACCCTTAGACCACTCTCAGACTACTAACCCTTAGACCACTCTTAGACTACTAACCCTTAGACTACTAACCCTTAGACTACTCTTAGACTACTAACCCTTAGACTACTAACCCTTAGACCACTCTCAGACTACTAACCCTTAGACTACTAACCCTTAGACCACTCTTAGACTACTAACCCTTAGACTACTAACCCTTAGACTACTAACCCTTAGACCATTCTTAGACTACTAACCCTTAGACTACTAACCCTTAGACTACTAACCCTTAGACTACTAACCCTTAGACTACTAACCCTTAGACCACTCTTAGACTACTAACCCTTAGACCACTCTCAGACTACTAACCCTTAGACTACTAACCCTTAGACCACTCTCAGACTACTAACCCTTAGACCACTCTCAGACTACTAACCCTTAGACCACTCTTAGACTACTAACCCTTAGACTACTAACCCTTAGACTACTAACCCTTAGACCACTCTTAGACCACTAACCCTCAGACTACTAACCCTTAGACCACTCTCAGACTACTAACCCTTAGACTACTAACCCTTAGACTACTAACCCTTAGACCACTCTTAGACTACTAACCCTTAGACTACTAACCCTTATACCACTCTTAGACTACTAACCCTTAGACTACTAACCCTTAGACTACTAACCCTTAGACTACTAACCCTTAGACCACTCTTAGACTACTAACCCTTAGACCACTCTTAGACTACTAACCCTTAGACCACCCTTAGACTACTAACCCTTAGACTACTAACCCTTAGACCACTCTTAGACTACTAACCCTTAGACCACTCTTAGACTACTAACCCTTAGACCACTCTTAGACTACTAACCCTTAGACCACTCTCAGACTACTAACCCTTAGACTACTAACCCTTAGACCACCCTTAGACTACTAACCCTTAGACTACTAACCCTTAGACCACTCTTAGACTACTAACCCTTAGACCACTCTTAGACTACTAACCCTTAGACCACTCTCAGACTACTAACCCTTAGACTACTAACCCTTAGACCACCCTTAGACTACTAACCCTTAGACTACTAACCCTTAGACCACTCTTAGACTACTAACCCTTAGACCACTCTCAGACTACTAACCCTTAGACCACTCTCAGACTACTAACCCTTAGACCACTCTCAGACTACTAACCCTTAGACTACTAACCCTTAGACTACTAACCCTTAGACCACTCTTAGACTACTAACCCTTAGACTACTAACCCTTAGACTACTAACCCTTAGACTACTAACCCTTAGACCACTCTCAGACTACTAACCCTTAGACCACTCTCAGACTACTAACCCTCAGACTACTAACCCTTAGACTACTAACCCTTAGACTACTAACCCTTAGACCACTCTCAGACTACTAACCCTTAGACCACCCTTAGACTACTAACCCTCAGACTACTAACCCTTAGACTACTAACCCTTAGACTACTAACCCTTAGACCACCCTTAGACTACTAACCCTTAGACCACTCTTAGACTACTAACCCTCAGACTACTAACCCTTAGACTACTAACCCTTAGACTACTAACCCTTAGACCACTCTCAGACTACTAACCCTTAGACCACTCTCAGACTACTAACCCTTAGACCACTCTCAGACTACTAACCCTTAGACCACTCTTAGACTACTAACCCTTAGACTACTAACCCTTAGACCACTCTCAGACTACTAACCCTTAGACTACTAACCCTTAGACCACTCTTAGACTACTAACCCTTAGACTACTAACCCTTAGACTACTAACCCTTAGACTACTAACCCTTAGACTACTAACCCTTAGACTACTCTCAGACTACTAACCCTTAGACCACCCTTAGACTACTAACCCTTAGACTACTAACCCTTAGACCACTCTTAGACTACTAACCCTTAGACTACTAACCCTTAGACCACTCTTAGACTACTAACCCTTAGACTACTAACCCTTAGACCACTCTCAGACTACTAACCCTTAGACCACTCTCAGACTACTAACCCTTAGACCACTCTTAGACTACTAACCCTTAGACTACTAACCCTTAGACTACTCTCAGACTACTAACCCTTAGACCACTCTTAGACTACTAACCCTTAGACTACTAACCCTTAGACTACTCTTAGACTACTAACCCTTAGACCACTCTCAGACTACTAACCCTTAGACTACTAACCCTTAGACCACTCTTAGACTACTAACCCTTAGACTACTAACCCTTAGACTACTAACCCTTAGACTACTAACCCTTAGACTACTAACCCTTAGACCACTCTTAGACTACTAACCCTTAGACCACTCTCAGACTACTAACCCTTAGACTACTAACCCTTAGACTACTCTCAGACTACTAACCCTCAGACTACTAACCCTTAGACTACTAACCCTTAGACTACTAACCCTTAGACTACTAACCCTTAGACTACTAACCCTTAGACCACTCTTAGACTACTAACCCTTAGACCACTCTCAGACTACTAACCCTTAGACCACTCTTAGACTACTAACCCTTAGACTACTAACCCTTAGACTACTAACCCTTAGACCACTCTTAGACTACTAACCCTTAGACTACTAACCCTTAGACTACTAACCCTTAGACTACTCTTAGACTACTAACCCTTAGACCACTCTTAGACTACTAACCCTTAGACTACTAACCCTTAGACTACTAACCCTTAGACTACTAACCCTTAGACCACTCTCAGACTACTAACCCTTAGACCACTCTCAGACTACTAACCCTTAGACCACTCTTAGACTACTAACCCTTAGACTACTAACCCTTAGACCACTCTCAGACTACTAACCCTTAGACTACTAACCCTTAGACTACTAACCCTTAGACTACTAACCCTTAGACCACTCTCAGACTACTAACCCTTAGACCACTCTTAGACTACTAACCCTTAGACTACTAACCCTTAGACTACTAACCCTTAGACCACTCTTAGACTACTAACCCTTAGACTACTAACCCTTAGACTACTAACCCTTAGACTACTAACCCTTAGACTACTAACCCTTAGACTACTAACCCTTAGACCACTCTTAGACTACTAACCCTTAGACTACTAACCCTTAGACTACTCTTAGACTACTAACCCTTAGACCACTCTTAGACTACTAACCCTTAGACCACTCTCAGACTACTAACCCTTAGACTACTAACCCTTAGACCACTCTTAGACTACTAACCCTTAGACTACTAACCCTTAGACCACTCTTAGACTACTAACCCTTAGACTACTAACCCTTAGACCACTCTTAGACTACTAACCCTTAGACTACTAACCCTTAGACCACTCTTAGACTATTAACCACACACACACACACACACAAAAGTTTTCTTTAGGTTTTTGTCATTTAGTTTATTTCATAATCTTACATTTCACCCAGAGGTTACAACTAACCCAGACTCTGGGGTTAGGGGTTAGGGTTCCCTGGGTTAGGGTTGGGGTTAGGGCTCCTTGTGTGAGAGACTAACCCCTAACCCTAAACCCTAACCCCTAACCCCTAACCCCAACCCCTAACCCCTAACCCTAAGCCCTGCATTTGCATTTCCTGTTTGTTCTGCAGAAATCACAGTTACATCATTTTAATAGCAGACACATGTCACGCTGTTTTAAAAGAGCTCCAACATGTTACAGCCCTGGTCTCCCTATCGATCATCCACATGGTGATGTGTGTGTGTGTGTGTGTGTGTGTGTGTGTGTGGAGGGGGGGGGGGGGGGGGGGGGGGGGGGAGTAATGTAATGTAAGTGTATGTAATGGTAGTGGCCCAAAGTCACACTGCAGATCTTCCATCTTTCAAGAGATTAAATGTTTAATACTTCAAAGCCAGAAACTCACTGCGGCCGCCGCTGTGCTCAAACATGTCAGAGAACAAGATTTAACTTTTTAAACTCTACGAACCCGAACCCGAACATTAATCATCTTCATGTGAGCAACGAGTAAAAACAATCAATAAAAATCAAACCATGAACACAAGAGGTTTAATTAGTTTAGTTTAGTTTAGTCATTCAAGTAAATGTTTGAATTGTTTGATTAAATTAAGTTTTTTTTTTTTTTTAGATTTAGTATATAGGTTTAAAAATAAATGTTTAGGTCAGTTTGTTTAAGAGTCGAAATTAAGATGGTAATTTTTTCAAGAATTTTATTTTATGACTAGAATTTGAATAAAATAGCAAATTAATACTTTATTACTGGAGAATTTAGGATTGTTGAATGTGAATAATCAGGGTTGGGGAGGTTATTTTGGAAATAGGTTACAGATTACTAGCTACCTTATTTAAAATGTAATAAGTAATGTAATTATTTAACTTAATCAAAGTAACGTATTACATTTGATTACTTTTCTAGTTTTCTAATGAATGTTTTCAGCTGTTAGGTTAAATGTTCCCATTAAGCACCAAAATCTAAGTTCAGATGTTTTTCATGGATACTGACATGATTTATAAGAGAGATCATTTCTTATAAAGCATAATTAATCTCTCATTTAAAAATGTATTTATTAGTTTATGTAGATTTTGGAATATTTTATGAAAAAAGTCAAAAGTCTGGTATGAGCTTAATTGGTACTGTGACACCAGTTAAATCCAAATTATGATTTATTTACAAATTATTAAAATAAATATTGATTTCAAAGAATTAAAAACAGCAATATATGTGTTCAGTAACATGTTAAATATTAAAATAATTAAATTACGTAACGCTGTTTCACGTAAATAGTTACTCCCCAACAGTGAGAAATAACAAATCATGCTTTTTGTGAGCAGTGTCCTTCTCGAAATATAATTTTAAGATCCAATTAAAAGTTAAAACTTGTCACATAAAAACACTAAACTGGATAAAAAAAGGAACAAGATGTACTGTCGGCGGGCTGGTGGGCGTGTACCTTTTGTATTATGACAGACGTGTCGTCGCAGCCAATCAGCGTCCAGAATCACACAAAACGTCACAGGAAATACGTGACGTGTCCACGTGTGGGTTTATATAGCGTCAAGCGGAAGCGTTTAGGCGCCATTTCATTGCGGAGTCGCTCGGTGGCGTTACACCGTTAAAAACACACAACAGCGTCAACAGCGGCGGAATAATAATAATAATTGGATTGTAAATAACAGCCCGATGGAAGCGGCCGTCAACCCGCCTCACGACAGGTAACCTCAGCGTAGCTTTCTTTTTTAAAGACTGAATCGGGTTTGTGCAAAATAAGCTAAATAATGTTAAAATATAATACGTTACTGATACCGTTAGCTGCCTGTTATAAAGAGCTAGCTTGTTTTCCGACGATTTAGCCAGCTAGTGTATGCACGATTTATTAAATGTCAATTAAATTGTAGCTTTTATTGCCGTTTTTCTCCTGCTTTTACAGAAGAGCTGGCACTGAAAGTACAATTGACAGCTGCAGCCCCACTGGCAGGGTTCAGCCCGGCTGCTGCTCCCACTGCCTGGTGTTATGGTTTATCTGGTGACCGTGTTAACTAGTGACTTTCTCACATTACGTTACGTTACGAGAGGCGAATGAGTCCTCTGAACACAATTTAACTTGCATACATGATAAATCATATGAATGTGTATTTTATAAGCATTAAACTACAGTAAAAGGCTTTGAGGAGAGAAAGTCACCAGTTAACACGGTCACCAGTGAAACCATAACATCTGGCAAAGACAGAGAGAGAGAAGCAGCCGGGCTGAACCTGCTAGATGTTATAGTTTCATTGGTGACCGTGTAAACTGATGACTCTCTCTCCTTATAAAATACACATTCATATGATTAATATCTAATAATTTATCTAAGTTAAATTGTGTTCAGAGGGCTCATTTACCTCTTGTAACGTAATGATGTGAGGAGGTCACCAGTTAACACGGTCACCAGTTAAACCGAAACACCTGCAGGGTTTAGCCCGGCTGCTGCTCCCGCTGCCAGGTGTTATGTCGAAATCGGTTCCCCTGTCGATATATGTTCCCCTCCCTCCTACCCCCCCCCCCCCCCAACATTGTCTTTTGAGGTGCTTAATCTCAACCATCTCAACCCAAATTTTACTCAAACCCTCAATTAGCTAACATCAACTCCAAAACGCGGATGTTGATATTCCTAACCAGAGGAGGGAGGGGGCTTTATTTTAACAGGGGAACCGATTTCAACATAACACCCACTCTCTCTCTCAAATGTGTCTGTCAGTCCGGTCATCCACAGGGTTCCCGCGTCCTGCAAATCCTGGAAAGATTATTAACACATTTTACAGTCATGGAAAATAAGAGTATTAGTGTTTGGCGTGATAACTTGTCTGTTGGACTGTAGCAGCTGAAAATGGTTAAATAGAGAGCTAAACGCTAATCTGTCTGCTCATGTGACCATCACACACACACACACACACACACACACACACACACACACACGGTAGCTGGTAATAAATATCCTGTATGTGTATTTATTCTTCTGCACACAGTATATTTTATTTTAAGGGAGGAAGTGTTAGATGCTTGGTAGTCATTATTCTTGCAGTAGCAGCTGTTAGCTTAGCTTCTGTGTGTCGGTGTGTTTAAATGCAGCCTGCAGCAACATGACAGGAAGGTAGGAAGGAAGGTAGGTAGGAAGGTAGGAAGGTAACATGACAGGAAGGTAGGAAGGAAGGAAGGTAGGAAGGAAGGCAATATGACACAGAGGTTATTGGTTTAGCTTTTATATCCAAAGCTGCACAGTTAGATAAATGCTGTGTGCTTTGCTGCTTTTATTTATTATTTGGAGGAGGAGGAGGAGGAAGGGGGGGGGGGGGGGGGGGCGCGTTGAGATAAATCTCAGTCCGTGTCACTGTGAGGCTGTGTTTACAAACACTGGGGGGGGGGGGGGGGCGTCTCAGCCACGCTGCTGCTGCTGCTGCTGCTGGAGGGTAAACCTTAAAGAGTTTTCATTTTAATTTAAATAACTGGTTTTGTAGGTTTTTATCGTGAGTGATAATCGTGTCATACAGATTACTAGTTACCCTTTAACCCCTAACCCTAACTTACATACTGATCATATTCTGACTCATAATTAGACTCGACACTAATTCATTCATGTTTGGTTCATCTTAAACACAATCACTGTTTTATAGTCTATAGTTCAGTACTACTTTAAAGGTATTGAGTACTGATACCCAGCACTAGACCTTGGTGACTGATTTCTTTTAGTGGGACAACATAGGGGTTGGGGTTGGGGGGGGGGGGTTACAGCTAACGTGAATGACTCTCATGTACAGGCTGCAGATTCTCCACGAGGCTCGTTAGAGTAACTAGGGGCTGGGTTAGGGTTAGTATCTGGTTTTACTGGAGGATGTAAGCGGGGGGGGGGGGGGGGGGGTGTGGAGGGGTTGGGGGGGGGTTAGGGTAACAGCGTGTAGGGGTTAGAGGCTCGCTAGAGTAACTAGGGGCTGCACACAGAACATGAATATAATAAACTAAATGGTCTCGTGTGTTTAATTATAAATGATTTTGAGACTCTAACTAACCAATAGCAAGATGAAGTTTGTGTCCATTGATTAAGCTCCAACTGCTTTCATAATGTTAGTACAGTTATCTGTTGCTATAGCAACCTGACGCTCCTCCCTCTTTGCTAACTGAGTACCGGGGGGGGGGGGGGCATCATCAGTACGTCATGGAGTCGGTTTGTGTTTCTGGTCGTAAGTCGTCTCTACATTATTAGTTAGTTGGAGTTTTTCACTGTGATGCATTCATATTGTCTTTGTGCTGTTTTAAGCTGCTGATATAAATGAGTTGTGCTGCTGCGTGGAGACTTTGATGTGTGAGGGTTCGGGTTAGCTGATGTTTTATAGAAGACCTCTTTCTGCTCGACGTCGATGAGCTTAAATCTAAAACACTCTGAACTACGGGAGCCCACGAGGAGCCTTAGAAACAAATCCTCCTTCACATTTGAAATAATCCAATAAAATGGATTTATGCCCTACGATGGAGCTTTTATTTGTGTATCCTCACTCTCCCTCCTAACCCTAACCCTCTCTCTCCTAACCCTAACCCTTTTATTTGTGTATCCTCTCCCTCTCACTCTCTCTCCTAACCCTAACCCTCTCCTCCTTTATGAATCATTTATTCCTTCTCTTCAGCTCTCTGGTCGGGTTGTCTGGTGGCGGGATGGACCAACACTCCAGCTCGGGCAAACGTATCCGCAAGCCTTCCCTGCTGTACGAAGACTTCGAGAGCCCCTCTCTACCCCACAGCATGCCCCAAGGCCCCCCCGCCCCGCCGCAGCCCCCGTGAAGGACCCCTCCCGGCCGAGCCGCATGACCAACCAGCTGCAGTACCTCCAGAAGACGGTGATGAAGTCTCTGTGGAGGCATCACTTCGCCTGGCCGTTCCACGAGCCGGTGGACGCCTACAGGCTCAACTTACCGGTGAGATAGGGTTAGGGTTATAAAGGGTTAGGGTTATCCTTTATTTACAGTCTTCATCCTGCTCCCCGGCTCATTCTCATAAAACCTTCATGTGTCTCACTCTTCTAGTTTAGTTTAGTTTTATTTTATTGTATTTAGTTTAAACACTGGGAACGCCTCGGGATCCCCGGGGAAGAGCTGGACGAAGTGGCTGGGGAGAGGGAAGTCTGGGCTTCCTGCTTAGGCTGCTGCCCCCGAGACCCGACCAGGATAAGCGGAAGAAGATGGATGGATAGTTTAAACACGTTATTCAAACACATACAAATGAATGCAAACATAAAATGGCTCTAAGACTACTGATGTAATGAATAATCATATCTTGCAGTTATTGAACTAGAGGAGCAGATGAGATGTTGAACCCTAACAAAATGTTTCTGTAGGATCATTTTAATGAGAGTAGAAATAAATATTACATAAACTATATTACAGTATGAAAGATGGGGATAAATTAGACTGTAATAAGAAGAAGTAAGAAGACCAATGGTAACTCTATTCTTTCTTTTTTAGGATTACCATAAAATCATCAAGCAGCCGATGGACATGGGAACCATCAGGAAGCGCCTGGAGAACTATTTCTACCGCAGCGCCAGCGAATGCATCCAGGACTTCAACACCATGTTCACCAACTGCTACATCTACAACAAGGTAGCCCCCCCCCCCCCCTCCACCCTAACCCTAACCCCCTCCACCCTAACCCCCCCCAACCCTTACCCTAACCCTAACACCCCCCCCCTAACCCTAACCTCCATCCATCCTACCCCTAACCCTTCAACACCATGTTCACCAACTGCTACATCTACAACAAGGTAGCCCCCCCCCCCCAACCCTAACCCTAACCCCCCCCCCACCCTAACACCCCCCCTTCCACCCTGACCCCTGACCCTAACACCATGTTCACCAACTGCTACATCTACAACAAGGTACCCCCCCCCCCCCACGCTGACCCTAACCCCCACCCTAACCCATCTACAACAAGGTAGGTCCAAAAGGTAAAGCATCTGACCCCCCCCCAACCCTGCCCTCCACCCACCCTAACCTCAGAGAGAGAGAGAGAGAGAGAGAGAGAGAGAGAGAGAGAGAGAGAGAGAGAGAGAGAGAGAGAGAGAGAGAGAGAGAGAGAGAGAGAGAGAGAGAATCAAGTGACCAAATGACCAAATTCCAGCTTTCATCTGATTTTAATAAAGTGTTTTTATATCTAAGTTGTTGAGAATCTCTAAAGCTACTAAACTATTCTTATTTTCTTTATTCATTTCATAATTAATAATAAATCCTCAACACATGATGCTATTAGTGTCTAGTGTATGTTTTATAAATCATTATATTAATATTTCTATTATTGGTTTATTAATCATTAGATCATTATAGAAGTAGTTAAAGTGCTCTGAGGGTTAGGGTTAGCTGTTATGGTTTGTAGTGTGTGTGTGTGTTTGTGTGTTCATAAGTTATTTTCTTGCTCAGCCGACAGACGACATCGCGCTGATGGCTGTGTGTGTGTATGTGTGTGTGTGTGTGTGTGTGTGTGTCCCAGCCCACAGACGACATCGTGCTGATGGCTCAGCCCTTAGAGAAGATCTTCCTCCAGAAGGTGGCTCAGATGCCGCAGGACGAGATCGAGCTTCCTGTCCCGGCTCCTCGGAGCAAGACCAGCCGAGGACGCGGCTCCAAATCTAACTGTGAGTAGAAGAGACCCTGACCCCCCAACCCTGACCCCGACCCCCCAACCCTAACCCTGACCCCCCAACCCTGACCCTAACCCTGACTGTGAGTAGAAGTGACCCTAACCCTGACCTTGACCCCCTGACCCCCTGACCCCGACCCCCTAACCCTAACTGTGAGTAGAAGTGACAGAAAGTTCGTCACCTTTAAAATCTTCTGAGACTTCGGACTACGTCTCCCCCGACCGTATGCTTCTTTATAACTTACCTCACCCCGACCCCCCGACCCTAACCCATCATGAGGGTTAGGGTCAGGGTCAGGGTCAGGGTTGGGGGGTCTGGGTTATATCTCTGTAACCCAGACCCCCCCCCCCCCCAGCGTCGAGGGCTCAGCAGGTGCCGGCGGTGTCGCAGTCGGCGTACTCTCCGTCGTCCTCAGACACCGGCGAGTCGATGCCGGCCAACTCTCCCCAGACGGTGCTGACCAAGAGCTTCCCTCCAGCGACCATCATGGGCATCCCCCCCACCCAGCCCACCACCAAGGTACACCCCCCCCACTCAGCCCACTACCAGCATTATAATTGTAATTGAGCCATATTGATTTCACAGCGACTTCTAACCTCTTGATTTCTCTCTGTAGAAGAAAGGTGTGAAGCGTAAGGCCGACACCACCACCCCCTCCACCATGGGCCTGACTGTGGGCATGGCCGGAGCAACGCACATGGTGGGCTTAGGCAAGGGGGGTCACGGGGGCCACGGGGGCCAAGTCCACGACTCCTCCATGCACGGCATCTCGTCCATGGGAGGGATGAGTTTAGAGACCCCTCCCGGCATGGGACTGGTCAGAAGCCCCGGGGGTCCCGTCCTGCTGCAGCCCATGATGTCCGGCACGGGGCGCAGAGTGGGCAGCGGACGCCCCATCAAACCTCCTAAGAAGGATTTACCGGATTCTGTCCAACCTCAGCCGTCAAGGAAAGGCAAACTGAGCCCCCCCCTCAGGTACTGCAGCGGGCTGCTGAAGGACATGCTGTCCAAGAAACACGCTGCGTACGCCTGGCCCTTCTACACCCCCGTAGACGCAGCGTCTCTGGGGCTGCACGACTATCACGACATCATCAAGTGTCCCATGGACCTCAGCACCATCAAGGTAACCGCTCAGGGTTAGGGTTAGGGTCTACTGTGGGTTAGGGTCCTGGGTTAGGGTTAGGGTCTACTGTGGGTTAGGGTCTACTGTGGGTTAGGGTCTGCTGCTCAGTAACGGGATGAGAGAGAGTTTAAATATATCACACTGAAGAACATGGAGGGTTAGGGTTCCCTGCAGCTCAACAGGGAAACACAAAGAGGGAATTTGATGCTAAAAAGAATTTAAATGTGATTTCCATTTTATATTAATAATAAATCGATATTATGTCTATCATCATCTAGATATCGTCTTAGATTTAGATCATAAGATATGGAAATTACAAAATGAAATGAAACACTGATAAAACTGGAAAAGCTTCCAGAAAAGTTAAATGTAGTGTAATAGGTAAGGTAGGTAATGTTTCCCTTGAACTCTTCCTCAGAGGAAGATGGACTGCCGTGAGTACCGAGACGCTCAGCAGTTTGCCAGCGACGTGCGGCTCATGTTCTCCAACTGCTATAAGTACAACCCTCCGGACCACGACGTCGTCGGCATGGCGCGGAAGCTGCAGGTCAGCTGACGGTTTCATCCTGCTTTTAATATTTAAGCAGAAACGACGACGCGTCTGCAGAATGAAACTAAAACTCATTTATTACTTTCCTCACTCCTTCGATCTTCCTTTCTTTATCTCAGGATGTGTTTGAGTTTCGTTTCGCCAAGATGCCGGACGAGCCACACATGGATCACACGGCCATGTCGATGAGCGGCCACCCGACTTCCTCTTCCTCCTCGTCTTCCTCGTCCTCGTCCTCCTCTTCCTCCACCTCGGAGAGCGAGCCCAGCAGTGAGACCGAGGAGAGCGAGAGCAGCCCCAGCTCAGACAGCGAGGAGGAGCGGGCGCATCGCCTGGCTGAGTTACAGGACCAGGTCTGCACTCAAGTAAGACCTCCAGTACTATTTATTTATTCATCTTCATCACGTGGAACTAAAAATAAGTTTTCAGAGTAATCATCTTTTAAAAATGTTGTTTCATAGCTCCGAGCCATGCACGAACAGCTGGCCGCCCTCTCCCAAGGCCCCATCATCAAGACCAAGAAGAAGAAAGAGAAGAAGGAGAAAAAGGAGAAGAAGAAAAAGAAGAAGGTGGAGAAGAGGAGTCGAGGTAGCAGAAGCAGAGCTGGCTCTGAAGAATGGAAGATGCCCGGCAAGATACTGAAGAGCAAATCTGCCAGAGCGGCTCCATCTCAGCCCAAGAAAAGCCAGGGGGGCAAGAAGAGCACCAAGAACAGCAAGTTAGTAGCTCTGTTACTGCTTCACACCTCTAACCCTAACCCTAGCTTAAAGGGTTTAACCCTCCTGTTGTCCTCGAGGGGAGGGAGGGAGGAAGGGAGGAAGGAAGGGAAGAAGGAAGGAAGGAAGGAAGGGAGGAAAGGAAAGAGAGAAGGAGGGAGGGAGGAAGGAAGGAGGAAAGGAAAGAGAGAAGGAGGGAGGGAGGAAAGAAGGAACAGTCAAAAACAGACGGGGTCAATTTGACCCGGGAGGACGACACGAAGGTTAATTCAGGAATATCAGCGTTAAGGGTATTTAGCTGGAGCTCGGGTATTAATATTCACTGAGGTCCAGTTTGTGAAACAATCCTCACGTAAAGATCCAGAACATCATGATGTCCATTTATCTTTCAGGTCCTTGAAGTAGCGTCTGTAGACTCAATACAGCAGAATTAAATTATTAGTATTTACACTGAATTCAAATATGTAATAATAAAATTATAAATAATAAAAAAATAATAAATTACATTTTGTTTCTCAAATAAGGATTGCATTTTAAAAAGTGAATTACAGAAAGCTTTTGATTGTACTTCTTTAATAAAGTGCTTACTTTTAGACTTTATAATAAAACTTAAACACATTAACTCTTTTCTCCGTGTATCTCACGGACAGTCGAGTTTCTGAGGGCCGCTTCACTTTTACCGTAACAGCTGGAGAAGCTGCGCCCATTAAAATAGAAACGCTCAATATTTAATAATCCTCAATATTTCATCGGTTACACGTCCGGGTCTAGACCGCTGGGGGCCGTAGAGGGCGGAGAGGCCGTAGATGGTGGAGAGGCCGTAGAGGGCAGTAGAGGGTGGAGAGGCAGTAGAGGGCGGAGAGGCCGTAGAGGGCGGAGAGGCCGTAGATGGTGGAGAGGCAGTAGAGGGCGGAGAGGCAGTAGAGGGCGGAGAGGCAGTAGAGGGTGGAGAGGCAGTAGGGCGGAGAGGCAGTAGAGGGCAGTAGAGGCCGGAGAGGCAGTAGAGGCCGGAGAGGCCGTAGACGGCGGAGAGGCAGTAGAGGGCGGAGAGGCAGTAGAGGGCGGAGAGGCAGTAGAGGGCGGAGAGGCCGGAGAGGGCGGAGAGGCAGTAGAGGGCGGAGAGGCCGTAGAGGGCGGAGAGGCAGTAGACGGCGGAGAGGCCGTAGAGGGCGGAGAGGCAGTAGGGCGGAGAGGCAGTAGAGGGCGGAGAGGCAGTAGAGGGCGGAGAGGCCGTAGAGGGCGGAGAGGCAGTAGAGGGCGGAGAGGCAGTAGAGGGCGGAGAGGCCGTAGAGGGCGGAGAGGCAGTAGACGGCGGAGAGGCAATAGACGGCGGAGAGGCAGTAGACGGCGGAGAGGCAGTAGACGGCGGAGAGGCAGTAGACGGCGGAGAGGCAGTAGGGCGGAGAGGCAGTAGAGGGCGGAGAGGCAGTAGAGGGCGGAGAGGCAGTAGACGGCGGAGAGGCAGTAGAGGGCGGAGAGGCAGTAGGGCGGAGAGGCCGGAGAGGCAGTAGAGGCCGGAGAGGCAGTAGAGGGCGGAGAGGCAGTAGACGGCGGAGAGGCCGTAGAGGGCGGAGAGGCCGTAGAGGGCGGAGAGGCAGTAGGGCGGAGAGGCAGTAGAGGGCGGAGAGGCCGTAGAGGGCGGAGAGGCCGTAGAGGGCGGAGAGGCAGTAGGGCGGAGAGGCCGGAGAGGCAGGAGAGGCCGGAGAGGCAGTAGAGGGCGGAGAGGCAGTAGAGGGCGGAGAGGCAGTAGACGGCGGAGAGGCAGTAGAGGGTGGAGAGGCAGTAGGGCGGAGAGGCCGGAGAGGCAGGAGAGGCCGGAGAGGCAGGAGAGGGCGGAGAGGCAGTAGAGGGCGGAGAGGCAGTAGAGGCCGGAGAGGCCGTAGACGGCGGAGAGGCCGTAGACGGCGGAGAGGCAGTAGAGGGCGGAGAGGCCGTAGAGGGCGGAGAGGCAGTAGAGGCCGTAGACGGCGGAGAGGCAGTAGAGGGCGGAGAGGCCGTAGACGGCGGAGAGGCAGTAGAGGGCGGAGAGGCCGTAGACGGCGGAGAGGCCGGAGAGGCCGTAGACGGCGGAGAGGCAGTAGAGGGCGGAGAGGCCGTAGAGGGCGGAGAGGCAGTAGAGGGCGGAGAGGCAGTAGAGGGCGGAGAGGCCGTAGAGGGCGGAGAGGCCGTAGAGGGCGGAGAGGCAGTAGACGGCGGAGAGGCAGTAGAGGGCGGAGAGGCAGTAGAGGGCGGAGAGGCCGGAGAGGCAGTAGAGGGCGGAGAGGCAGTAGAGGGCGGAGAGGCAGTAGACGGCGGAGAGGCAGTAGAGGCCGGAGAGGCCGTAGACGGCGGAGAGGCAGTAGAGGGCGGAGAGGCAGTAGAGGGCGGAGAGGCCGTAGACGGCGGAGAGGCCGGAGAGGCCGTAGACGGCGGAGAGGCAGTAGAGGGCGGAGAGGCCGTAGAGGGCGGAGAGGCAGTAGAGGGCGGAGAGGCAGTAGAGGGCGGAGAGGCCGTAGAGGGCGGAGAGGCCGTAGAGGGCGGAGAGGCAGTAGACGGCGGAGAGGCAGTAGAGGGCGGAGAGGCAGTAGAGGGCGGAGAGGCCGGAGAGGCAGTAGAGGGCGGAGAGGCAGTAGAGGGCGGAGAGGCAGTAGACGGCGGAGAGGCAGTAGAGGCCGGAGAGGCCGTAGACGGCGGAGAGGCAGTAGAGGGCGGAGAGGCAGTAGAGGGCGGAGAGGCAGTAGAGGGCGGAGAGGCCGGAGAGGGCGGAGAGGCAGTAGAGGGCGGAGAGGCCGTAGAGGGCGGAGAGGCAGTAGACGGCGGAGAGGCCGTAGAGGGCGGAGAGGCAGTAGGGCGGAGAGGCAGTAGAGGGCGGAGAGGCAGTAGAGGGCGGAGAGGCCGTAGAGGGCGGAGAGGCAGTAGAGGGCGGAGAGGCAGTAGAGGGCGGAGAGGCCGTAGAGGGCGGAGAGGCAGTAGACGGCGGAGAGGCAATAGACGGCGGAGAGGCAGTAGACGGCGGAGAGGCAGTAGACGGCGGAGAGGCAGTAGACGGCGGAGAGGCAGTAGGGCGGAGAGGCAGTAGAGGGCGGAGAGGCAGTAGAGGGCGGAGAGGCAGTAGACGGCGGAGAGGCAGTAGAGGGCGGAGAGGCAGTAGGGCGGAGAGGCCGGAGAGGCAGTAGAGGCCGGAGAGGCAGTAGAGGGCGGAGAGGCAGTAGACGGCGGAGAGGCCGTAGAGGGCGGAGAGGCCGTAGAGGGCGGAGAGGCAGTAGGGCGGAGAGGCAGTAGAGGGCGGAGAGGCCGTAGAGGGCGGAGAGGCAGTAGAGGCCGTAGACGGCGGAGAGGCAGTAGAGGGCGGAGAGGCCGTAGACGGCGGAGAGGCAGTAGAGGGCGGAGAGGCCGTAGACGGCGGAGAGGCCGGAGAGGCCGTAGACGGCGGAGAGGCAGTAGAGGGCGGAGAGGCCGTAGAGGGCGGAGAGGCAGTAGAGGGCGGAGAGGCAGTAGAGGGCGGAGAGGCCGTAGAGGGCGGAGAGGCCGTAGAGGGCGGAGAGGCAGTAGACGGCGGAGAGGCAGTAGAGGGCGGAGAGGCAGTAGAGGGCGGAGAGGCCGGAGAGGCAGTAGAGGGCGGAGAGGCAGTAGAGGGCGGAGAGGCAGTAGACGGCGGAGAGGCAGTAGAGGCCGGAGAGGCCGTAGACGGCGGAGAGGCAGTAGAGGGCGGAGAGGCAGTAGAGGGCGGAGAGGCAGTAGAGGGCGGAGAGGCCGGAGAGGGCGGAGAGGCAGTAGAGGGCGGAGAGGCCGTAGAGGGCGGAGAGGCAGTAGACGGCGGAGAGGCCGTAGAGGGCGGAGAGGCAGTAGGGCGGAGAGGCAGTAGAGGGCGGAGAGGCAGTAGAGGGCGGAGAGGCCGTAGAGGGCGGAGAGGCAGTAGAGGGCGGAGAGGCAGTAGAGGGCGGAGAGGCCGTAGAGGGCGGAGAGGCAGTAGACGGCGGAGAGGCAATAGACGGCGGAGAGGCAGTAGACGGCGGAGAGGCAGTAGACGGCGGAGAGGCAGTAGACGGCGGAGAGGCAGTAGGGCGGAGAGGCAGTAGAGGGCGGAGAGGCAGTAGAGGGCGGAGAGGCAGTAGACGGCGGAGAGGCAGTAGAGGGCGGAGAGGCAGTAGGGCGGAGAGGCCGGAGAGGCAGTAGAGGCCGGAGAGGCAGTAGAGGGCGGAGAGGCAGTAGACGGCGGAGAGGCCGTAGAGGGCGGAGAGGCCGTAGAGGGCGGAGAGGCAGTAGGGCGGAGAGGCAGTAGAGGGCGGAGAGGCAGTAGAGGGCGGAGAGGCCGTAGAGGGCGGAGAGGCAGTAGGGCGGAGAGGCCGGAGAGGCAGGAGAGGCCGGAGAGGCAGTAGAGGGCGGAGAGGCAGTAGAGGGCGGAGAGGCAGTAGACGGCGGAGAGGCAGTAGAGGGTGGAGAGGCAGTAGGGCGGAGAGGCCGGAGAGGCAGGAGAGGCCGGAGAGGCAGGAGAGGGCGGAGAGGCAGTAGAGGGCGGAGAGGCAGTAGAGGCCGGAGAGGCCGTAGACGGCGGAGAGGCCGTAGACGGCGGAGAGGCAGTAGAGGGCGGAGAGGCCGTAGAGGGCGGAGAGGCAGTAGAGGCCGTAGACGGCGGAGAGGCAGTAGAGGGCGGAGAGGCCGTAGACGGCGGAGAGGCAGTAGAGGGCGGAGAGGCCGTAGACGGCGGAGAGGCCGGAGAGGCCGTAGACGGCGGAGAGGCAGTAGAGGGCGGAGAGGCCGTAGAGGGCGGAGAGGCAGTAGAGGGCGGAGAGGCAGTAGAGGGCGGAGAGGCCGTAGAGGGCGGAGAGGCCGTAGAGGGCGGAGAGGCAGTAGACGGCGGAGAGGCAGTAGAGGGCGGAGAGGCAGTAGAGGGCGGAGAGGCCGGAGAGGCAGTAGAGGGCGGAGAGGCAGTAGAGGGCGGAGAGGCAGTAGACGGCGGAGAGGCAGTAGAGGGCGGAGAGGCCGGAGAGGCAGGAGAGGCCGGAGAGGCAGTAGAGGGCGGAGAGGCAGTAGAGGGCGGAGAGGCAGTAGAGGGCGGAGAGGCAGTAGAGGGCGGAGAGGCAGTAGAGGCCGGAGAGGCCGTAGACGGCGGAGAGGCAGTAGAGGGCGGAGAGGCCGTAGAGGGCGGAGAGGCCGTAGAGGGCGGAGAGGCAGTAGACGGCGGAGAGGCAGTAGAGGGCGGAGAGGCAGTAGGGCGGAGAGGCAGTAGGGCGGAGAGGCCGGAGAGGCAGGAGAGGCAGTAGAGGCCGGAGAGGCAGTAGAGGCCGGAGAGGCAGTAGAGGGCGGAGAGGCCGGAGAGGGCGGAGAGGCCGTAGAGGGCGGAGAGGCCGGAGAGGCAGTAGAAGCCGGAGAGGCCGTAGACGGCGGAGAGGCAGTAGAGGGCGGAGAGGCCGTAGAGGGCGGAGAGGCCGTAGAGGGCGGAGAGGCAGTAGAGGGCGGAGAGGCCGTAGAGGGCGGAGAGGCAGTAGACGGCGGAGAGGCCGTAGAGGGCGGAGAGGCAGTAGGGCGGAGAGGCAGTAGAGGGCGGAGAGGCAGTAGAGGGCGGAGAGGCAGTAGAGGGCGGAGAGGCAGTAGAGGGCGGAGAGGCAGTAGGGCGGAGAGGCCGGAGAGGCAGGAGAGGCCGGAGAGGCAGTAGAGGGCGGAGAGGCAGTAGAGGCCGGAGAGGCCGTAGACGGCGGAGAGGCAGTAGAGGGCGGAGAGGCCGTAGAGGGCGGAGAGGCCGTAGAGGGCGGAGAGGCCGGAGAGGCAGTAGAAGCCGGAGAGGCCGTAGACGGCGGAGAGGCAGTAGAGGCCGGAGAGGCCGTAGACGGCGGAGAGGCCGGAGAGGCCGTAGACGGCGGAGAGGCAGTAGAGGGCGGAGAGGCCGTAGAGGGCGGAGAGGCAGTAGAGGGCGGAGAGGCCGTAGAGGGCGGAGAGGCAGTAGAGGGCGGAGAGGCCGTAGAGGGCGGAGAGGCAGTAGACGGCGGAGAGGCAGTAGAGGGCGGAGAGGCAGTAGAGGGCGGAGAGGCCGGAGAGGCAGTAGAGGGCGGAGAGGCAGTAGAGGGCGGAGAGGCAGTAGACGGCGGAGAGGCAGTAGAGGGCGGAGAGGCCGGAGAGGCAGGAGAGGCCGGAGAGGCAGTAGAGGGCGGAGAGGCAGTAGAGGGCGGAGAGGCAGTAGAGGGCGGAGAGGCAGTAGAGGCCGGAGAGGCCGTAGACGGCGGAGAGGCAGTAGAGGGCGGAGAGGCCGTAGAGGGCGGAGAGGCCGTAGAGGGCGGAGAGGCAGTAGACGGCGGAGAGGCCGTAGAGGGCGGAGAGGCAGTAGACGGCGGAGAGGCCGTAGAGGGCGGAGAGGCAGTAGGGCGGAGAGGCCGTAGAGGGCGGAGAGGCCGTAGAGGGCGGAGAGGCAGTAGACGGCGGAGAGGCAGTAGAGGGCGGAGAGGCAGTAGGGCGGAGAGGCAGTAGGGCGGAGAGGCCGGAGAGGCAGGAGAGGCAGTAGAGGCCGGAGAGGCAGTAGAGGCCGGAGAGGCAGTAGAGGGCGGAGAGGCCGGAGAGGGCGGAGAGGCCGTAGAGGGCGGAGAGGCCGGAGAGGCAGTAGAAGCCGGAGAGGCCGTAGACGGCGGAGAGGCAGTAGAGGGCGGAGAGGCCGTAGAGGGCGGAGAGGCCGTAGAGGGCGGAGAGGCAGTAGAGGGCGGAGAGGCCGTAGAGGGCGGAGAGGCAGTAGACGGCGGAGAGGCCGTAGAGGGCGGAGAGGCAGTAGGGCGGAGAGGCAGTAGAGGGCGGAGAGGCAGTAGAGGGCGGAGAGGCAGTAGAGGGCGGAGAGGCAGTAGGGCGGAGAGGCCGGAGAGGCAGGAGAGGCCGGAGAGGCAGTAGAGGGCGGAGAGGCAGTAGAGGCCGGAGAGGCCGTAGACGGCGGAGAGGCAGTAGAGGGCGGAGAGGCCGTAGAGGGCGGAGAGGCCGTAGAGGGCGGAGAGGCCGGAGAGGCAGTAGAAGCCGGAGAGGCCGTAGACGGCGGAGAGGCAGTAGAGGCCGGAGAGGCCGTAGACGGCGGAGAGGCAGTAGAGGGCGGAGAGGCAGTAGAGGGCGGAGAGGCCGTAGACGGCGGAGAGGCCGGAGAGGCCGTAGACGGCGGAGAGGCAGTAGAGGGCGGAGAGGGCGGAGAGGCCGTAGAGGGCGGAGAGGCCGTAGAGGGCGGAGAGGCCGTAGAGGGCGGAGAGGCAGTAGAGGGTGGAGAGGGTGGAGAGGCCGTAGACGGCGGAGAGGCAGTAGACAGCGTAGAGGCCGATTACGTGGCGTTCGCTTTAACCACTCGACTCCTCGAGCGCTTCCCAATCGTGTCTCTTTGTCTTGACGTTATTTTCCTTTTTAAATTCATCAGAGCTGCAAAGAAGCCGTTCTACCCCCCGGCGGCCCCGTCCATGCTGCCTCACTACGACTCCGAGGAAGAGGAGGAGATCGTTCCCATGACCTACGACGAGAAGCGACAGCTGAGCCTCGACATCAACAAGCTGCCGGGAGAGAAGCTGGGCCGCGTGGTCCACATCATCCAGTCCAGGGAGCCGTCGCTGAGGGACACGAACCCCGAGGAGATCGAGATCGACTTCGAGACGCTCAAACCGTCGACGCTCAAAGAGCTGGAGCGCTACGTCATGACCTGTCTGAGGAAGAAGCCCCGCAAGCCGTACACCGAGCAAGGTCAGTGGAGCTGGGTTAGGGTTAGGGTTAGGGTAACCCATGTTAGGGTTAGCCTAACCCCAACCCTAACCCTAACCAATTAACCAACTAATCAACTAATCACTGCAGTTATAGACGACGGTTTCTTTTCCCCTTTAGAGGAGAATCATTTAATCATTTAATCATTTATCGAGCAGTCAGTGTGGAGCTGCAGTTTTGGTTTGTGGTTAATTTTAAGTGTTCGAGGAGCATCAAAGAGTTCGGATCAATAAGGATATTAAAGCTTCTCGTCCGTTAATCCTCCGACCGTAGAAAAGACCAGAACATTAACTGGGTTAGGGTTAATAATACTTAATTACTCCTGAAGACAGTTTCAGCAGCTGTCAGCTGATGGAGTAATGTAGACAAGTGGTCACTAAGGTTGGAAAGAGGCGAAAGACTTCCAATAAATATCCAGAAACTTTCCATGAGAAGTTAAGCTGGGGAATTATGGGAATATTCCTAGTTGGGAATTACCTGCAAAATTTGGGCTAATTTATACAAACCCCAGTGGTCTCCAACTCTGCCTCCAATGCTGCCCTGCATGTTTTAGGTATCTCTCCTCTCTAACTCACCTGATTCTAATTATTAACTCGTTATCGAGCTTCAGCTGCTTGATAACGAGCTCATTATTAGAATCAGGTGAGTTAGAGAGGAGAGATACCTAAAACATGCAGGAATGAATCAAACTAATGAAAGAAATGTCTGCCTGCAGCTCAGTTACACCAATATTCAGTTTCATAACTTCCTTTTTATTTCTCACTTCTTAGCTGTAAAGAAAGGCGGCGTTCCCAAATCTAAAGAGGAGCTGACTCTGGAGAAGAGGAGGGAGCTCGAGAAGAGGCTGCAAGACGTCAGCGGGCAACTCAACTCCGTCAAGAAGCCGGTGAAACCTAAAGGTGAGTCACATAAAACACTTCTTCTTGTTTCTCTTGTTTTAAATCTCTACCTGATGCGTCTGTAATACTATTAATTTACTTATTCTTCGCTCTTCAGTGGAGAAGCCCAGCGCCGTAGAGACCAACGCTCAGCCCTCTCGCCTCAGCGGCAGCAGCTCCAGCTCCGACTCCTCCTCATCTTCCTCCTCCTCCTCCTCCTCAGACACCAGTGACTCAGACTCTGGTTGAGATCCTTCGTGCTGACTGAGAGAGAAAACACTAATAACTCAGGGACTTGGGCTGGCCCAGGACACAACACACCCTGAACTAAACCGTTGTGGGCTGAGATATTTAGATTATTGCAGCGAGAATCACTCGAAGCTGACTACTAGACAATGTTTGAATGTTTGAATGTGGGACTGAGGGATGTGGAAATGTCTCTGTGGATAATCGTAGAACCCGAACACTAAATGCCTTGGTTTCTCCATCCTCCCCTTTTGTAAATACATGTACAAATGTATGTTTCTTTTATAAAGAAGAATTTTATGGTGATCCCCAAAGAGGGAAGTGAGTGGAGTAGTAATAATAATAATTATTAAAAAAAATAATAAAAAACTAGGATGTGTAAAGATGGGGCCCTTACTCCTGATCTGCTGGGAGGGTGGGTTAGGGTTAGTTAGGGTTAGGGTCACCCAACCAGCCATAGAGGGTTAGGGCTAACTCTAACCCTAACCGTCTTTGGCTGGGTAGGTTAGGGTTCTAACCCTCTGAGGGAATATGGAGAGTGTTATTTATTTGTTTTCTTCGTCCACATTTCCTCAGATGTTACTGGAATTTGAACCAGCAACCTAACCCCCCCCCCCCCCCCCCCTGACACACCCCATCCTGTTCAAACTCAGCCTTAATGATCCAGATTGTTGTTAATAGCTGTTAGATTATTAATATTAATAATATTACTGTTGAGGAGCTCCAAGATTTACTTCATGTTCAGGTCGAGGAGCTACTGAGCAGTGAACGGGTTCGGGTTGTATGGTGTCTGCCATATTTGGGTCATAGGTATGGTATCTGCCATATTTGGGTCATAGGTATGGTATCGGCTATATTTGGGTCATAGGTATGGTATCTGCCATATTTGGGTCATAGGTATGGTATCTGCTATATTTGGGTCATAGGTATGGTATCTGCTATATTTGGGTCATAGGTATGGTATCTGCCATATTTGGGTCATAGGTATGGTATCTGCTATATTTGGGTCATAGGTATGGTATCTGCTATATTTGGGTCATAGGTATGGTATCGGCTATATTTGGGTCATAGGTATGGTATCTGCCATATTTGGGTCATAGGTATGGTACCTGCCATATTTGGGTCATAGGTATGGTATCTGCCATATTTGGGTCATAGGTATGGTATCTGCCATATTTGGGTCATAGGTATGGTATCGGCCATATTTGGGTCATAGGTATGGTATCGGCCATATTTGGGTCATAGGTATGGTATCGGCCATATTTGGGTCATAGGTATGGTATCGGCCATATTTGGGTCATAGGTATGGTATCGGCCATATTTGGGTCATAGGTATGGTATCGGCTATATTTGGGTCATAGGTATGGTATCTGCCATATTTGGGTCATAGGTATGGTATCTGCTATATTTGGGTCAGAGGTATGGTATCTGCCATATTTGGGTCATGTGACGTCACAGTTTGAGTTGTAGATCATCTCTTCTTACGTTTACACAAATGTTAAAATCTCAGTTTGAGTTTTTGGTTCTTGGTTTGAACCCAAGCTGGTTTCATAGTATAGACACTGCTGAACGGACTGTAATTACAACCCTAACCAACGTTACGGTTTCATTCAGTTGTTTTTATTGATGCACTTTCTCCTTTTAAAAAAGAAAAGAAAAGAAGCCCCCCCCCCCCACATCCAGTCTTCTAACATGACACTTAAACATCTGTTCATACAGCTCAGCTCCTGTGTGTGTGTGTGTGTGTGTGTGTGTGTGTGAGAGAGATCCAACTGTGTGTGTGTGTGTGTGTGAGAGAGATCAAACTGTGTATGTGTGTGTGTGTGTGTGTGTGTGTGTGAGAGAGATCAAACTGTGTATGTATGTGTGTGTGTGTGTGTGTGTGTGTGTGAGAGAGATCAAACTGTGTGTGTGTGTGTGTGTGTGTGTGTGTGTGTGTACCGGCTGCTGCTGAAACCATCAGATTTACAGTGAAACTCTGAACGTGTAAATTATCACATTACCTGTTTAATTGAAGGGTCAGGGGTCAGAGGTCGGGGGTTAGGGGTCAAAGGTCAGGGGTCGGGGGGGGTTTTTGGGGTTTTTGGGAACGTTTCGCAGCACTTGGAAAACACAGCGACGGTTTCTTTAAATCTTTCGGCACTTAAAAAGAAAAGAAAATAAAAGAAAGAAAATAAAAGAGTGAAAGGAGCCGGAGAGTCGGTCGATGAAGCTGCTGTTAAATGTTCAGCTTGTAAATACTTACTCTGTATTTGCTGTTGCACTAATTATTGTATTTCTGATGTTCGGTCTCTTTTTTCTTTTTCTTTATTTTTCAGTTATTTTGTTTTATTTAATTTTTTTTACAAGCTAATTTTTCTGATTCCAGTTAAACTTGTTTTCCTGAATGTTCATCGCTGCCTCGCGTTCAGCGCCGGTTATTAAAATAGTTTCTTCTGTAAAAGAGTTTCTGTCTGGCTTCGTCTTTAAGTTCATTTAATACTTCTAACCCTAACCCTCCTTCATTTAATACTTTTAGTGATTAACGATCAGCATAGTTTATATAATACATTAATCATTAAGTTCATTTAATACTTTTAGTGATTAACGATCAGCATAGTTTATATAATACATTTGTCATGGACTAGGTTCCACTCAGCTTAAACACACAGAAGAAACTCCAGGAGACCGATGGTTCATTTCCATGAAGTTTTACTTGGCATATTGTGAAACTGCAAAACAGTATACAAAATACAATTAAATTCCCATGCTAACAACAGCGTAGCAAACTAGAGCTAACTGAGCCTAGCATGTGTTAACACAATGAGCTAATGAAGCTAGCTAGGCCTGCTCATGCTAATTATCATCTTAGCTGCCTTAATAATGAACAACAATAAACACTGTGACTTATAACTCAATGTTACACAATAAAATACTTACAGACGTTGCCTGAGCCAAAGGGCGGGAAATAAAGCTGGAGACTACTGCGAGATCACATGTGGCTGATCACTGCATGACTGCTTCCTACTTCCTGTTTTACCCAGAATGCACTAGTGGGTGCTATGGTTACAGAGTACACAAATAAACTGTATAGCTGAGATAAACTAACATCTTAAAACATAATATTAACTATATTTTCAGGCGGCATGACAACATTAATCATTAAAGTCTTTTATCAAGCAGATATGATGAATCTGGTTTTAGCTCCTGAAATGTGAAGATTTAGTTTTTTTTTGTTTTATATCAAATTTATTTTTAACTTTATACATTTTTAAATATTCATACAGAACAAATAATTTAAAGGCTTCCTCTAAATGCTCTGATAAAATATAAAGTGTTTCCTGAAATCATATAAACTACATTATTTATTGTTCAGTAATTAAAATGTTGTTTGCTGTAAAGATGAAACTAAATGAAAGTTATTCCCTTTTTCTCTGTTGGGATGTTTTAACTTCATATTTAACATATTTAACAGACTATTTAAAGGCTTCACTTAAATGCTCTGATAAATTATAAAGTATTCCTGAAATTATATAAACTAAATTATTAATTATTCAGTTGTAACTGCTCCTCCTTTTCTGGACTTGTTGTGAGGTGCTCTGGAAGGGCTGCGGCCTCGTGAGTCCAAAGTTCTGCTGGGAGACTTCAACGCCCACGTGACCGGAGGCCTGGACTACGAAGCTGGATTTTCTCTTATCGAGGTAACTTCAGGGTTAACTCTACGACGCTGGTTCACTTCTTACCGGGGTAAATCACCATGGTAACTGATGCTGAACGGCTAACCTGCTCCGGAGCAGGTTATGTTCTGGATAAGAGATCAATGAGTATAAAAGCACCTCCTCCTGACCAATCAGCTCTCTTAGAAAATGACCTGCCCATTCTTAGAAGATCCTGTCAACATTGGTGCGGATCATGAGAGGAGCGCTTAGGAGAGAATGAGCTTTTAGGGATAGATGCAATTTTTTAATTGGCCAAAATATATATTTGTAATATAATCCTTGTGGCACATGAGGGATATTAGTATGTATGTTATACAGTTGGTTTGACATCATTCACTCAAATGGTTGAAGCATAATAGGTTTGTATTTTGAATGTTGAATATTAAACTAACTTAATGTCTCTATGAAAGGAAGGGCACTGAGGAAGCGCTCTGCCCCAAACGTCTGTGCCGTAATAAAGTGACATTGTGTGATCAGAGTGCTGTCCGTTTATATTGTCTGATAAATTAATATTGTATGATCTCATGAATTTACACATTAACAGAGTCGGCAATTTTCTGCCAGCATTCCTTCCTGGCTTTTGCTGCATCAGAGTTGCTTTTGGCCTGGATGATGTTTGAATTCTTCATATTGTTGAATAATAATTGTCTGCTCCTCCATGGTAAAGTAGTCTGCTCTGCAGGGTTTCTCCATGTTTGTGATTGGTCAGACGCTGCAGACTCCTCCCCTTTATGTGAGCGCGCAGAGATCCAGATTGGAAAACCCTGGGTTCAGTTAGCAAGTTGATAACCAGCTTCGTAGTACCGCTTATCCTAGACTGCGAATATCTGGATAAGTCAACCCAGGTAACGGAGAGAGATCCTGGATAGGTTAATCCAGCTTCGTAGTACAGGCCTCTGGAAGGGGGCCTGCCTGATCTGAACCCGAGCAGTGAGTTGTTGTTTGACTTCTGCGCTAGCCACGGATTGGCCATAACAAACACAATGTTCGAACATAAGGGTGTTCTTAAGTGTACGTGGTACCAGAGCTCCATAGGCCAAAGGTCGACGATTGACTGTAGTTGTGTCATCGGACCTGCGGCCACATGTTTTGGACACTCAGGTGAAGAAAGGAGCGGAGCTGTCAACTGATCACCACCTGGTGGTGAGTTGGATCAGGTGGTGGGAAAGACTGCCGGACAGACCTGGGAAGTCTAAATGAGTAGTGAGGGTGAACTGGGAACGTCTTGAGGAGGCCCCCGTACGTGAGGTCAACTCCCACCTCCGGAGGAACTTCTCCTGCGTTCCTGGGGAGGGTGAGAGCATGGAGTCCGAGTGGACCCTGTTCAAGACCTCAGTTGTGGAGGCAGCTGCTCAGAGTTGCGGCCTGAGGGTCATCGGTGCCTGTCGGGGCGGCTGGTGGACACCGGCGGTTAGAGAGGCTGTCAAGCTGAAGAAGGAGGCCTTTGGGTCCTGGCTGGCCTAGGTGTCTCTGGAAGCAGCAGACAGCTACCAGATAGCCAGGAGGGCAGCGGCCCGGGCAGTTGCGGAAGCAAAAGCCCGGGTGTGGGAGGAGTTTGGTGAGACCATGGAGAAGGACTATCAGACAGCCTTGAAGAAGTTCTGGCAAACCATAAGGAGGGGGAAGCAGGGCTTAGCTCAGGCTGTTTTCAGCAGCGACGGAGAACTGCTGACCTCTACTGGGGATATTGTCAGGCGGTGGAAGGAGCACTTCGAGGAACTCCTAAACCCGGCCAACATGTCCTCTGTAGAAGAAGCAGAGCTGGATGATCCGGGGGGATCTTCAGTCATATCCCTGGCAGAGGTCACTGACGTAGTTAAATAGCTCCTCAGTAGCAAGGCGTTGGGGGCGGATGAGATTCGCCCAGAGATGACGAAGGCTCTGGACGTTGCAGGGCTGTCATGGTTGGCACGCCTCTTCAACGTCGCATGGAGGTCGGTGGACAGTGCCCATGGACTGGCAGACCAGGATGGTGGTCCCCATTTTTAAAGAGGGGGGCTGGAGGGTGTGTTCCAACTATTGGGGGATCACACTAATCAGCCTCCTGGGAACAAATCGGAGGCCATGGTGCTCTGCCAGAAAAAGGTGGATTGCCCCCTCAAGGTTGGGAGGGAGTCACTGCCCCAAGTGGAGGAGTTCAAGTATCTCAGGGTTTTGTTCATGAGTGAGGGTAGAATGGAGCGGGAGATCGACAGGCGGATCGGTGCGGCATCAGCAGTGATGCGGGCGTTGCACCGGACTGTCCTGGTGAAGAAGGAGCTGAGTCTGAAGGCAAAGCTCTCGATTTACTGGTTGGTCTACGTTCCAACCCTCACCTATGGTCACGAGCTTTGGGGAGTTACCGAAAGAATAAGATTGCGGATACAAGCTGAAATGAGTTTCCTCCGACGAGTGTCTGGGCTCAGCCTCAGAGATAGGGTTAGATAGGGTCACCAACCATTTTTGCTACATTACTGTTATTGTTTGTGTTATTCTCTCTGTGTAGTCTCTCACCTGCTCGCTCAGCACTTCTCAGTGTAGACATTATTATTCTTGGACAACAGAAGTCTTTGCAATATGAAAGACTTCTTAACTTTAAAGGCTCCTGATGACCTTATGAATCACATTTGTAAAGCAAACTGTATTTTCTGCACTCAGGTGATGTAGATGCATGTTTGTAAGTTGATAACTTGAATGTAAAAGATGAATTAATTCGAAGAAGGGTAGCAGTGAACTTAGGTGAGAAAAAGCTTTTCTTTTTTCAACAGCAGCCATTCATCCCACGCCAGCCTCTGAATCTGTGAATGATTCACCCTGATATGAGTATTTTGGGATCGACGGAGAAGCTATAAGAGCTGCTTGTCTAAGGCCTCGGTTACTTGTTCGTTGGCATTTCTGAGTGAAACACTGATTGACACGTTACTATCAATATGGCGAGCCTGCTCTCTGTCCTGGCCACGCTGGCCCTGGTTTCCTGTGCGTTGTGTGAAGAGAAGAACTTCCTGCAGCGGGCTGGTGCCACCTTCAACAACAGACAGTACAAATCTGTGCTTACTGTCACCAACGGACAACGGTTTGGAGAATGGACCTGGCCTGAAATGTGTCCAGACCAGTACTTTGCTATTGGATTCAGTGTCAGGGTAAAGACACTGACTCTTTCACACATTCTATATATTAATTACTATAAACCAACTTGAGTCTTACCTTATTATTCATGGTGGAGTACAGTGGCCAAAGATGTGAATCATGTTCTTAATTTAGTTCAATAAGGAACAATTATAGTGACAAAAAATGCTTTAATGTCCAAATGGGAATGTGAGTATTGCTTTAAGATAGATAGATTTGAACCTATAAGGTGTCTTACAGAAGACAAATACCTGACGAAAAGAATCCAAAAATTAAAAAGATAATCCTTTCTGTGCGTTAATCAGTCATTCTTCAGATACTAACCAACTAAACCAAACCCCCAAAATCAACTTTAAACTAGTCTGAACACCACATTCGGCAGCTGCTTCACCAGAACAAGATAAAAACATCTGGTCTTGTGTGAACTCTGCTCTGTTTCCTCAGGTGGAGCCCATCCAGGGCAATTTGGACGACACCGCCCTCAACGGGGTCCGCCTCTTCTGCGCCAAGGACGAGAACCGTAGCTTCCTGTACTCTGTTGAGTCCCACACTGGATAGTAAGTTACTCAAAACATAACCACTCTGTAAGGTTCTTAAGGTTTCTTTATCATAGCAGGCTGGTAATGAACTCTATGACGTCTATTATTATCTATTATAAGTTTAAATACACTTTTTCGTGACTTTCATTTGTAGCAATAAATGAAAATTAGGTAAACTCTCCTGGCACACACATTTGGATTGCACGGTGACAGTTTTCTTTAAAAATCCAACCACTTTCAAGCCTTGCTATAATTTTTATTTTAGGAAGCCAGAACTCTAACTTGGACGATAATGGACTAGAAACACTTTCCCTCTAAATCTATTCGAGCATCTCTGCTGCTGCTAAAATGTTTTTATTGATGTCTTTAAACATGCAGCTGTTTGTCGCCGTGGTTACGTATGTCTGATCTCAGTGGGACTAACCTGGCTCTACTGTACAGGTTAAATAAGAAGAAAGTCGGTACTTTTTCAACCCACATCTTGGATCCTAATCCCCCTTCTGTCCTGTATTCCTCCTTCTCCTGTCCAGCTTCGGTGACTGGTCCCAGCCCCAGTACTGCCCCAGAGGTGTGCTCACCGCCTTCCAGCTTCGTGTTGAGCCCGTTCAGGGAGCTGGTGATGACTCGGCCGCTAACAACATCAAGTTCCGCTGCAGCAGCAACCCAATATTGGAGGGCTCAGGCCTGGGCTGGGGAGATTACGACCAATGGAGCCAGGTGTGTCACGATGGAGGAATCTGTGGCATTGAGAGCAAGATGGAGGGGCACCAGTTCCGTGGGGATGACTCCACTCTCAATGATATTCGCTTCTTTTGCTGTGCAAGATAGAGGGTTAAATAATGAGCCAAAGCACAGAAACAGTTAACCCTGTTCATATTCTGACTCATAATTAGTCTCGACACCAATTCACATTCATAAATTCCACATAAGTCATTAATAAATGTTTGATTAGTCTTTTGGAAAAAAGATTATAGATTCACAATCACTGTTTTATGACTCAGGAAACCATGTGAATAAGAAAATGATGAATAAAATATGTTTAAATGCTGATTTTGGATTTTTTTATAAACACAAGCCAAAATTTTACATTAGCATAAAAATGTGTATCAGCTGCACTAAAATGAAAAAAAAAAGATGCATTTTATTTCCAGTATACTGTAGGTCACATTAGGAAAGTCTGGCTAAAAGAAATGTGTATAAGGCGTTTTGCAGCTCTCAAATGTAATGAACAGTATGTAAGGGTTAAGTAGTTAATGACACTTCCACATAAAGGTTTAGTTTACTCTCTGGGACATGGTGGCATCAAGCTACATCTCAGCAAGCAGAAGCGTGTGCACAACAGAGTGATATATTGACTTGACGTGCAAATGATAGGAAACTGCTTCGTGGTGGAAAGGGGTTTTTTTGTTTTTGTTTTTTTTGTTTTGAAGAGCTCGTGCCGCCCCCCATGAGTCATGACAAAATGCCGCCCCCTGGGCGCTTGCCCAATTCGCTCATTTCAACTGTTGATATCTAAACAATACACTCTCTCTGCTCTCTGAAAGCTTAATTAAAGATTAATCATCAGTTTATTAATGACTGATGAGGTATTCATGATTGATTTGAGGTACTGAATTTATGTGTATAGACTAATTATGAGAGCCTACTGTGAAACACCTGAATATGAACGTATGTAAGGGTTAAATTATACTGGACCACGATTTGCTCCTTAATAAGGGTTAGGGTTACAAATAACGCCTTAAACTCATATTTTCAGTGAGCAGAGAAACTTTCCCCTTCAGAAGAGGAAACAGCTTTTAAAAGCCAAAGCTCATAAATCCACCTGAAGAGAACACGTGATGATCACTTTCCTCCAGTAGGTGGCGGCAGTGAGCCACGTTCTGACTCTCCTCTGCCTTCAATGCTTTCAGGGTGGAGACATTACAGGCAGTGAGTTAGTGGCAGTGAGTTAGTGGCAGTGATTGGTTTGTGGTGTCAGGAAGTTATTTTTATGAATCCAGTAGTTTGATATTTGGGAGAGAAGAGCTACGAGCAGCGAGACCTGCTCAGTTTTGGTGTTTGGTGGAGATGAACCTGATTTCAGTGCTGCTGGTTATCTGTCTTCCACAACGCTGTCAAAGTAGGTTTTTGTAAAGGTGCATTGTTCATGATTGAATGTTTTCAGATGTAAAGATAATAAGTTAATTACTACATTAAGCAGGGTTAGGGTTAGGGTTAGGTTACATAAAGGTATTTCAATCAGCTATGTATTATAACTAGTGTATAAAACAGACTTTTCCTTTCTTCCTTTCAGTCTAAAATGTCACTAATTTCCTTTTTTTAACTGCCACTCAGCTGTGTTTTCCTTGTACAATAGAAATCATCATGCTTGGCATGTGTGGCTGATGATATTGTTTTAAGACCTCTGTCCACATGAGGCTCCAGCATTAGACACCAAATGCTCACAAAGACTTGAACCTACTTGACTGCAAACACCAAATATGCCAATGTAATACGTCTTTCTTACTTTTAAACAACCTGCAGGTGGACACTTGCTCCGCTTCTTGACCTTCTGTCAAAAGGACGTGCCAGCAGACGGCCAGTATGATATCGAATTCGATGGGGACCAGCTCCTCTTCGTTGACCCTGTCACCTATCAGACGGTTCAGCGTCTGCCTGAGTTTGCGGAGCAGTGGACTCCTGATCCTGGATTGGCCCACGACACTTATGTGTCTGTGGGAACCTGCAAGTACAACATCCCACGCGCCATAAAGGGAGAAAATCATCCTCCAGAAGTCATCGGTGAGATGGGGTTGAACAATAGCCGAAACACTGAATATCTGTCTTCCTTATTGTCATTCACCGTTTTCACTTCAATCTTCTGTAAGAATCTGAACCTTTCCTTTTGTCCATATTTATATATTTAACATTTCATATCAGATCTCTGCCTGAGGATTCAAGGCTGCAGATAAAAGTTGTCAAATATCAAGAACACAATCAGTGAACACCTAGATTCACACGACTGCCTCCATCTCACCAAAACTACACACAGATTATATATATGACCAGATGTTAGTGGACCTACTCGAGTGTGATGGTAGTAAACTGTGATTATTAAGCACAAGTTAACGAGAGGAGTGTTCTGGTGTGTTTGTGAAGGAAACAGGAAACAGGAAACAGGGAAATTCCTTTGAGGTTCAATTAACCTCTCTGGGTGAATAAACATGCTTGTCCTGTCAGTGAAGGTGAAGGTGTCTGTTCCTGTATATCAGGTATATCCACATTTGGAAGTTCCCTCTAATTAGAATATGTTCAATGATACTGAGGGGTATAATGATATAGAGGGAGGAGGAGAGAGGAGCCCAGTGCATCATGGGAGTCCCCCAGCAGTCTAAGCCTATAGCAGCGAAACTAGGAGCTCTAGAGCCCTAATTTGTGATGATGACTGAAGCCTTAGATTGTCTTATTATTTTAATAAGAATATATATATTAAATATATTTGAGCTCAAAACAAGAGCTTTAACAGGAGCAAAACCTTTTTTTACTTTCCATATGGAGGCCTGACTATTTTAAGACAGACCTGAACCATTGTGAACCTGTTCTTTAAGTAAACATCTCTTTCCACTCCCTGGGAGGATTCATGGCTCTGAGGGCAGCTTGTAAAACTGCAAAAGGGTTAATGTAGATATTTTTTACAGTTAGTTCAAATGGCTAAAAATAGGTTTTACAGTTGGGTGATGTCTCTTTATTCCCAATTAAGGTAAATCTTAAAGCACCTAAAAACAATGAAACAATGATACCTGGATGAAATTATGCTTCTGTGCACATAAAGAACTGCTTCTCTGAGTTCAGTGAGGAAGAAGAACATCTTCAGACTGTATTTTTAAGGCCATGTCTTATGGGATAAAGTTTGGAGTCTGTTGCAGAGCGAGTGTAACTTTAGATGTCTGTGTCTGTCAAACATCACAGTTACTCCGACCTCCTTGATCTACCCAAGGCAGGAGATGGAGCCTGGAGTCCCAAACATCCTCATCTGCTTTGTCAATTACTTCCATCCTCCCAGAGTTGAGATCACCTGGACTAAGAACGGGCTGCTGGTGGACCGGAGTGATGTCAGTCAGACTCAGTACTACTCCAACGAGGACTTCAGCTTTCGCATCTCGTCCTACCTGAGCTTCACTCCTGAGGAGGGCGACTTCTACTCCTGCAGTGTGGAACACATGGGCCTGCAGGAGCCTCTCACCAGGATCTGGGGTGAATATGAGTCCCAGTTACAGTACGAGATGCTCAGTGGTTAAAGTAGCAGAGGAGATCATTTGAGTTTGAGACAAGAGAAGATAATCTGTGGAAAAGGGAGCATGCATGATATTCAAATTCTCACACATATTCAGTAACTGTTAATTTCCTTATAACATAATATTTGATATATGATTGATATGTATAGACACACATAGATGAGCACAGTCAGTCCACCACTTTGACCCTGACTGAAATATCTATTATACTATACTATACTATTGGACGGGTTCAGATACTCACAGTTCCTAAAGGAAGCTCCAAACGACTTAAGTGACTTTCCCTCTAATGTGATTATACGGTTCCTTCATGTCTACCTCAGGAGGAATCGCTGCTGATCCCCTGACTGTTTATTTGAGGTTAGAATTTTAATTTGTCCAAAACTTCATAAACCAAATATCTGCTAGACTAATGACATATGAGCGCCCTGGTGGCTAAATGGTCCAGCGGGGGACGTTTGTTGCTAGTCACGCTCCTCTCTCTGCCCTTCCTTCCTTCCTCCCTCCTCCCTCCTTTCCTTCCTCCTTCCTCCCTTCCTTCCTTCTTCCTCCCTTCCTCCCTTCTTTCCCTCCTTCCTCCCTTCCTTCTTTCCTCTGCCCTTCTTTCCCTCCTTCCTCCCTTCCTTCCTTCTTCCTCCCTTCCTCCCTCCTTTCCTTCCTCCTTCCTTCCTTCCTCCGTCCCTCCCATCCTTCCTTCTTCCTCCCTTCCTTCCTTGACTCGAGGACAACAGGAGGGTTAATCAACAAATCAATCAACTATAAGTCAAATATTTATGATTCTTTAGTTATTTTAACATTTATTCAGGAATTACTGCCCCCCCCCCCCCCCTCTGACACATTGTAAGTTATTAAGAGCTTTGTTGAATATTAAATGTCAGCAAGTGATATTAGACAGCTTGGCTTCAAAGATAATACTGGTGTCATGTTTTAAACTCTTGTACCCCCATGTGTTTTCCAGAGGTTGACTTCCTCACAGAGCAGCAGGAAGTGGAGACGGCGGTGTGTGTGTGTGGCGTGACTCTGGGGCTGATTGGACTCGTCACGGGACTCTGGTTCATCCTGAAAGCCAACAAGTCCTGCCCAGCATAACAGACCAAACCCCAACCCCCCTAACCCCAACCCCCCCAACCCCCCTAACCCTAACCCCCCTAACCCTAACCCCCCAAACCAAACGTCTGAATCTAGATGTCAGATGTGCGATTGTCTTCGAGAGCGATTCGTCTTCCGTTTTTCACGAGCGCAACAAAACTGCATCAGTGAACCCTAACCCCCCCAACCCCCCTAACCCTAACCCCCCCCTAACCCTAACCCCCCTAACCCATCAGTGAACACTATCCTGAAAAAGATTATCAACAAATGACATTTTTCTTCCTCCCGGGTCAAATTGACCCGTCTGTTTCGACTGTTCCTTCCTTCCTCCCTCCTTCTCTCTTTCTTTCCTTCCTTCATCCCCCTTTCTTCCTTCCTTCTCTCCTTCCTTCTTTCCTCTGTCCTTCTTTCCTTCCTTCCTTTCTTCCTTCCTTCTTCCTCCCTTCCTTCCTCCCTTCCTCCCTTCCTTCCTCCCTTCCTTCCTCCCTTCCTTCCTTGACTCGAGGATAACAGGAGGGTTAATATATAAGAACATTTAACCCTAACCCACATTTTGCCATATTCTAGCGCTGTAATGTCTTCGTATATCATTTTATCATTTTATCATACATCATGTACAAATAAAAACCGTTAAGGGAAGTTGAAAATGTCTGTTCTGTTATTTTCTGCTTTATGTCAGAGTACATGCAAAACACATTAAAATGAAAGAGGACAATCCCATTTCATTCTTCCCAGTGTTTTATTAACCCTTCATCACAGCAGCACGTTTCACAGTCACCATCAGTTATCATGGCACCACTAAGCTTTGGGCAGATTGCTGCTCTGACTTAAAGGATCAGTAAATGATGTTTGTCATGTCTGCCCGCTTGTGTTTTAATACTGGCACAGAATGGCAATGCTCCAAACTGCCTCTTTTCTCTGCCGGATTTATTTGGCGCGGGCCTGAATCTAATTATGTTCGCAGTGATGGATGAGATAGCTGCCACATTTTAATATGGAAGTGTGTGGAGCCTCTGAGGGATGGATTTAAGATCCCAAACATTGAAAATACTGCAGCTGAGTTAGAAGTAACAGTATATATGCAGCTGTGAGGCAATAATTCATACTGTGGACTCAGTTAAGTAAGATTAAGACAATTGGGCACAAATTATAGAGTATGCAGAACAAATGGAGGCTAATTAGTTTACAGGCAGTATTGAGAAGCACAATAATGGGCAAAGCATTAAGGAAGAGAGAGAGAGAGAAGACTGACCACATTTCTGTTTCTCTCATTTACTTTTTATGATGCAAGAATAATCTCACTCTTTTAAATCATTTTAAGAATGACAGCAAAACCACAAACATGATACACCTGAAAAACCTGTTCACCTCAGCTCAGTGTGTGTGTGTGTGTGTGTGTGTGTGTGTGTGTGTGTGTGTGTGTGTGTGTGTGTGTGACATTTGATCCAGGGGAAGTACAGTGTTTTGAGCTTCAGCAGATTTAAGAGAAATGAGAAATGAACTTCATGTTTTAGTTCTCAGGTTGATGAAGATGACGGGAATCTATGTTCTGGTCGCTGCTGTCTTACTCTGCGCTCCACCAGCAGGTAGGCCGAGGGTTAGGGTTATGTTAGGGTTAATACATGAAGACTATGTTTCTTTATGTATTATATTTCTGCTTTTATTCATGCATACTATTAAATTATCTGGAATTGTTTCATATATCTTAAAATACAATACAAACTAATCTACTGTAAAATGAATTTGCCGACGCAGGAGTTGATTAAACGTCATTTTAAAGTGTTTCTGTTCTGATAGGGTTAGGGTCAGGGTTTAGGGTTAGGGTTAGGGTCATGATATCATGACTTTTCAGACTTTACTCTGATGACATCATATAACTTTGCTCTGACTGTGACCAGCGAAAAAAATCAAATTGGCAAAGTTTAATCAGTAAATGTGCTTTTTGTGTGTGTGTGTGTACATAAGGCGATGAATGACAAATATTATAAGAGTATTTCCGCTCAGAGTTCATTCTGGGAACTTTCTGCTTCCCTTTTCAACCTGTGGCTGGAAATTTGAATTCAATTACCGTTTCTCAGTCGGTCTCATCAAACACAGCAGAGCTAACTAACCCTAACTCTAACTAACCCTAACTAACCCTAACTCTAACTAACCCTAACTAACCCTAACTAACCCTAACCCTAACTAACCCTAACACTAACTAACCCTACTAACCCTAACTAACCCTAACCCTAACTAACCCTAACTAACCCTAACCCTAACTAACCCGAACCCTAACTAACCCTAACTAACACTAACCCTAACCCTAGAGTTACTGGAAGCTGTTTGTTTGATCTTGTATCTGATGTTTGTCACAAAAAACACCTGAAAGTTTGTGTTGTCTCTCAACCGAGTAAAGTACTCACATCCTATTCTCAAGAATAAAAGTCTCAATACTGCAATATAAAAGAAATAACTAACACTGTCAGATAAATGTAGTAAAAGTAAATCTGTAATCATTAAAAAGAGACATGTTTCTGTTGCAGGTGGTTATACATACCAGATGATGTATGACTGCGAGTACGGCAGCAACACCACAGAAATGGTCTTCTTTGTTAAAAATGTGTTTAACCAGAAGCTTAACACCATGTACGACTCCAGAGTAGGAAAATATGTCGGCTATGGAGAATACGGGATGATAAACGCAAACCATTTTAACAGCCAGCGCTGGAAGATGTTCTTAAGAAGAGCTCAAGTGGAGATTCTCTGCAGATACAATGCACAATTATTCAGAAGGAGCACACTGGATAGAAAAGGTAAGTTTTTGAAGCTCTTGGCAGACACCACTTCATTGGCTTAGTTTGCTTCGTTGGTATAAAAGGAATCAATCTTTCTGTTCCTATTCTTTAATTAAATGGCTTGAACAAAACTATTTGGGCTTTTCTTCTAACTGTTCAGCAGGTTAAGCTCATTTTTTTTGTTGCTCTTATCATTTCTACACTCCAGTGCCTCCAATTGTCAAAGTCCATCAGACGAAGCCGGCGGACTACGGGGAGCGGTCCATGCTTGAGTGCAGAGTTCTGGGTTTCTTTCCTCAGGAGGTGAAGGTGAGATGGCTGAGGGACGGAGAGGAGGTCACCAGCGACGTGTCGTCCACTGATGTCATGGCCAACGGGGACTGGAGCTTCCAGCTTCACTCGTATCTGGAGCTGACACTAAGGAGAGGGGAGCGGGTGACCTGCTTGGTGGACCACAGCAGCCTGATGAACAGCCTGGAGGTGGACTGAGGTAAGGGGGGGGGGGAGGGGGGGGGGTTGCCTTGAAGAGAAAGGCGTAAACACTGTCTTACATCAAAGTTTGAAGCCACAAATGTCACAACTGAAGAATTTTGTGTCTTCTTTTCTCAAAAACATAATATAAGTTCAAGTTATATTGGAAATTAATCATATTTAAAGACTGTGTGAAGGGAATTCAAACATTTCCTTCTAAACACATTAAATAGGTCATAAATGTATTTCTAAAAAAGGTGTAAAAAGCATTTCAACCATTTAGATTTGAATTGTGGAGCTAGGATTAGCCGGTGAGTTAGCAGCAGAAAGCTCTCAGACGTAGCGTCCATGTTTCTGGTAGAGGTGGTGACTTTGATTGACAGGTGACACTTGGTAGGGGGCGGGGCTTCAGCGGACTCGGAGGCCACGCCCACAGCGTTTGGGAGCAGAGAAAGAGACTGATTTTTACACAACTTTGAAGCCTAATTTCATATATTTGGTGATTTTTTTTAATCATTAAAATTTGGCAGGGTGGTTAACAACACACTTTTCTGTGGCATGTCAAACTCAGAACACATATTTATTCTTACACGGACTTTAAGATGTGTAAAGAGAGCAGCATCCAACAACCAGGAACACAGTTAATTTATGAATGGAAGAAGCTTCGGCACAGGAAAGTGGAAATGATGGAGAGTCTTGGAAATATGAGATCCTTCTTATTCAACTTTAACGAAAGCTTAACAAGATCATAATTTAACTCATAGTTTCTAATATGAATAATTACACAGTGAACCAGTGTGCCCATATTAAGGAATCAGCTCTATTAATTTTATACTTTAAAATAAATTTGATACCAACTGAGCGCCCTTATTCCTTTTAAAGAAGATCATTTAGGAGAAAACACATTCATAAGCTTTCTTTCTGAGAGTAAGATGAGAAGCTTGATACCAGTCTCCATGACAGCAGAAGATCTTCTCGTCTAACTCTTGGAAAGAAAAGTGAACAAACCAATTTTCCAAAATGTTCTTCACACACGTCACGGTTGTGTTATAATCGACCCGTCCAAGATTATGTGGATTTTGAAAATCTTAAAACTTCTCTACTGTAAAAGATGAGTGTGCACAGAATGATTTAATTTAAAGGCACAATTTATCTTCATGGTACTGAAACCAGGAGCCCATAAAACTAAAATGAAGCATTATTATTAGGGTCCCAGGGATCGGTCATACAGTCATCAGTGATTATCGTTTTATGATGTTTTATACGTAATGTTGAGTTTTGTGTTTTGTCCTCGGGTCAACTTTAACCCCAAAGGACGACAAGTGTTAACTTAACAATGAGGTTTAATTTAAAAGAGGCCTGTTGGCCCCTGGTCCTTTACTGTGTTGTGTTTTGTGTATTTTGTGTATTTTGTGTGTTGTGTAGCTCCTTGTCTATTTTACTGTTGGGTTTAATGGATGTTTGGCATTGCAAACTAAGCCTATAGTATATGCTGTGGTATGTGGCGTTAGTTCGTGCTATGGGTTAGGGTCACTAGAGACGGGCAATGAATCGAAAAATAATCAAAACCAACATTTAGAAACTCTAATCGACTTAATCTGGCTCATGTCAGTTAGTCGTGGTGTTCACTGTTGCCATGACAACAAAGGCTGCATATCTTTAAGGAATTTAAAACTCTCCAGTGATCATTTGAACCCAAACATGATCTTTACATAGTTAAACTAGACATTAACCACAGCTTCACTCCTTAGAACATCTTTATTTTCACTCCCTAAAGATCCTCATGTGTGAGGGCAGCAGTGGGAAATACTAAACTAAAGAAACTGTGAAAATACATCATTGTTCATGAAGGGTGGAGATAATCCTTCATTAATCAGAATCCAGGTTAAAAGATCAATTAATGGCCCAGCTCTACATTCACTATACAAATAGTTACATGAATAAACTGAGTTTACAGGTAAATATATTATTATGACATCATTTCTATCACATCTTAAACCCACCTTACAACACCTTATTGTTTTTCATGTCTAGGACTATTAGACTACATCTGCTCCTCTTTAGGATCTATGAGCAGCTCATTATGTCTCTGATATCACCCCCCCCCCCCCCCCCAGACCCGACTCCACTGGACACCAAACACCTGAAGAAGTCCGTCGGGATCATCTTCTTCTTCATTGGCTTCGCTGCAGCTGCTGCTGGAGGCGCTTACTACCGGTGGAAACGGAGGTGACAGTTTTATAAAACCGTTAACGTTTCTTTGCAGCAGTTAAAAGTTCATCCTAACTAACCCTAACTAACCCTAACCCTAACTAACCCTGACCCTAAGATCATCCTAACTAACCCTAACCCTAACCCTAAGATCATCCTAACTAACCCTGACCCTAAGATCATCCTAACTAACCCTAACTAACCCTGACCCTAAGATCATCCTAACTAACCCTAACCCTAACTAACCCTGACCCTAACTAACCCTAACCCTAACAGTTTGTTCTTTTCATGTTTCAGGTCTGACTTCTCTCCGTTAGGCAGACAAGGACAAACACCTCCGTCTGATCTCTCAGAGTTTTAATCTGAGGAAAGTGCTTCAACTCCTCAGGTCAAGAAAGGACAGGGAGGAAGGACAGGAGGAAGGAAGGAAGGAAGGAAGGAAGGAAGGAAGGAAGGAAGGAAAGGAGTAAGAAGGGAGGGAGGAGGGGAGGATGGAAGGAAGGAAGGAAAGGAGGAAGGAAGGATGGAAGGATGGATAGATGGAAGGAGGAGGGAGCAAGGAAAGAAACTGGTTTCAGATACAATATAATAGAATAAACTGTCCTCAAACTTGAGTCTTACTTTCCTCTTAAAGTCTTTAAAGCTTTATTATCGGATGTTTTTATGAGTCTTATAACTTTTTATTAATTCTCTGGTTTAATTATGTTGTTTCTTTGCTGATCGTGTTCTTGTCTATTGAACCCTAACCCTAAGGGTTCTTGTCTATTGAATGTTTATTGCTTTCAGATCTCTATTAAAAAAAAGGTAATTTAATTTCAGTGAGCCTGTCTGACTAAATAGAGATTAAATAAAATAATGAAATTCAAAAGATGCTTATTATTAACAATCAATAAGAAAAAGTTTAAAAAGAGTGGAGTAGATTATAATAATAAGAGATAACATTAAAACTGGGTCAACCAGCTGCTGGCTCCAGAGGCATTCTGGGTAATATGAACCAGTATTCATATACTGGTGCTATATCGACACTAACTGGGCAACCACTAACCCCAGTCTATTTTTAGCTGTAAATCAACACAACACAAACTTTCCATCTTTCAGAAACTCGTCGCTAACGCTAACGCTAACGCTTCAGTGAGAGGATATAAACGGCATCGTGGGAAGAAGACATGCTGCCCGTCTCTCCCGTCTCTCTCAGACACGCCGTCATTATCTTTATCAACCAACGACTTCCTGCCAACACTTTCCACCCAAGTTTGTGTTTGGATAATTTTATAGAATTACGATATTTGAGCTTTATGTCATATTTGAGCTTTATGTCATATATAAATAAAACTGCCTTATCATCAAAGTTCAGGACATTCATGCTTCTGAAGCTTTTATTAAAATAAATATCATAACTTCATGATGGCAGCGGAGGAAATGACAAAGAGTCTGAATCAAATGTATAAAATGTATAAAATGTAATGTTCATCTATTAGTTGTAATATTTCAGACACTGACATGAAAGTATAAATGATTGCTACCAAGAACAAGCCCGTTTATAAAAGTATGAATGTTAATGTGTGAAGATATATTTATAATAACTTTATCACTGACAACCTTATCTGAGGATAAAGCTCCTCTCTTTATTTAATATCTGAACTCATCCAAGCAAGACACAATAAAACCTTTCCCACCTCTCCTACCTCTCTCTGCTCGCTCAGCACTTTTCAGTAAAGACATTTTTATTATTCTTGGACAGTCTTTTAAATATGAAAGACTCGTACCTGTGTTTTCTGCACTCAGGTGACGTAGATGTTTGTGAGTTAGATAACGTGAAGGTAAAAGATAAATGAATCCAGAGCAGAGAAGCAGAGTCTCTGAACTTTTCTTTTTCCACCAGCAGCTGTTCGTTCCCACGCCCGCCTCTCAGCCTCCGACTCTGTGAATGATTCACGCTGATGTATTTTAGGGTCGACGGAGGAGCTAAAAGAGCTGCTGGTCTGAGGCCTCGCTTACTTGTTCGTTGATCGACTCACTGCTGTGAACATGGCGAGCCTGCTCCCTGTCCTGGCCGCGCTGGCCCTGGTTTCCTGTGCGTTGTGTGAAGAGAAGAACTTCCTGCAGCGGGCCGGTGCGACCTTCAACAACAGACAGTACCGGTCGATGCTCACTGTCACCAACGGAGAACAGTTTGGGAACTGGACCTGGCCTGAGATGTGTCCAGACCAGTTCTTCGCTGTTGGATTCAGTGTCAGGGTAAAGACACTCGACTCTTTCACATTTCATATATTTTAATTATTGTAAACCAACTGGAGTCCAGTGGCGTGGGTTAGGGTCAGACTTCTTGAAGGGCAGAAAAAAAAGGGCACATACAGCACGTTCTCACCACTGAAGAGGGCAGTTTAGTGCGCGTTTTTTTAACAAATGGGCCACGAGGGACCGCCCTCCCGCCCCCCGCCCCCCCCCCCTTGTGCACACCACTGCTTGAGTCTTACCTAAATTTTAATTATATCTTCAATTATTTCAGTTTATTGTTCTATTATATATTCACAGTATATATTCATGGTGGAATACAGTGGCTAAAGAGATGAATCATGTTCTCAATTTAATCCAATAAGAAACAATTATAGTGACAAAAGTTGGTTTAACCCTTAAACAGGCAATGTGCACCAGGATAAACATACATATATACTATTATATTATATTTAAAAAAAAAACCTTAATAGGGGCCATGAGTCCTAGTGGAGATGCAAAATACTTTTAACATTATTTGTGGAGATTTGTACTTTTTAGATGCAAATGAGAAAACTAGTAACTTTCAAAATAAATAAAAAAAGAATAATTTCTCATTTTTGCACTCTTGGCTGTTTAAGGGTTAATGTCTAAATGGGAATGTGAGTGTTGCTTTAAGAGAGAGTGGAAGACATTTCCAAACACCTGACTAAAGAATCTTCCATCTTCTAAAAATGGAAAAATAATCCTTTCTGTGCGTGAACCTGCATGAAGAACCCTAACCCTTTAAAACCATCTGACCTTTGCAGCTGCTTCACAAGAACATGATAAACATCTTCTCTTGTGTGAACTCTGCTCTGTTTCCTCAGGTGGAGTCCGACCAGTACGGGGGGGACGACACCGCCCTCAACGGGGTCCGCCTCATCTGCGCCAAGGACGGGAACCGTAGCTTCCTGTACTCTGTTGAGTCTCACACTGGATAGTAAGTTACTCAGACACTTTATAACGAGGTTCCTTTATCATAGCAGGCTTTATTAATAGTTAGTAAGTCAGTAATTAATGAATTAATGCTTTATTAATAGTTAGTAAGTCAGTAATTAATGGATTAATGTTTTATGGGTTTGAAGCATACTATATTTGATCTTATATGGGAAGCGCTATTTATAAATGTGTGTTTTAAAAAGTGCTATACAAATACATTATTTATCATTAATCCTATTATTATTATTATTATTATTATTATTATTATTAATTAGTACATTTTCAGTAATCCGAGGGGCTAATTTTCACATATGCCAGATGTTAAAGAGACAACCTTAAATTTAATAAACTAGAATAAAAGTCATAGCACACATCAAACTGTGGTTAATACACACAGACTCAGTACTGTACATACACACCAATCAATCACTGTCACTCTCAACATAATATAATTAACAATGAAAGGCTCCTTATGTTAACGAGTCAAAGCTTCGACTGGAGACACAGGCTGCAGGTTTCTATCACTACTACACCTCCTACACCCAAGCTGCACGGAGAACCCAAGCTGCACGGAGAACCCAAGCTGCACGGAGAACCCAAGCGGCACGGAGAAGGCAGAGCTCCAGCAACATATAATATATAATATATATAATATATGTATGCATAAAACCACTAAGACATTTTAAATAGACTCAGGTTAGATTTTAGATTATATTATTCTGGGTCATGGACCAGATATGGTGCCACCCACCCATGTCCTTTATGGGATCCTCCCCTTCTCACCCTGCCTGTCTGGGACAATGATTGGCCTGAAGTCACATGACCATGACCCCAACCCACCTTAGTGGACTTCCCATTGGCTGACACACACCTGGAAGCATGTTAATGGTTATTTTTTATTCATACCTTTTTGAATTGCAGAAACGTGTTGGTCTATTAATAAAGTGTTTCAACTGATTACTGAACAGGAAGTCTTAGTTTGCTAATGAACTGTGAACATCTTTTATTACCAGGTTTTAATACATTTGGTTTTTCTTGCTTTTTATTTGTAGCAATAAATGAAAATGAGGAAAACTGTCCTGACACACATTTGGATTGCATGGTGACAGTTAAAAAGCCTTCCAGTGTGCACGCTATCAACATGTTCTATTGATCTGTGCACATTTTCCATCTTGGTGCAATAATGTAATGATTCTAATGAAGCTATAATCTTTATTTTAGGAAGCCAGAACTCTAACTTGGACGATAATGGACTTGTCAATAGAAACTTTCCCTCTAAATCTATTCGAGCATCTCTGCTGCTGCTAAAATGTTTTTATTGATGTCTTTAAATATGCAGCTGTTTGTCGCCGTGGTTACGTATGTCTGATCTCAGTGGGACTAACCTGGCTCTACTGTACAGGTTAAATAAGGAACTTTGATAACAGCAGGAAGCTTGAGTCTGGCAGCTTCCCATCACGTTCAGAGGGGAAATGAATGTTCTGCTTCTGCCAAGACGGCAAATTAGGCACTCAGATTTTCAAATATCTTGACTTTCATCCAGTGTTTTCAACCCACATCTTGGATCTTTTCCTGATCCCCCCCCCCTCCCCTCCTCCCCTCTCCTATTTCCTGTATTCCTCCTCCTCCTGTTCTCCTGTCCAGCTTCGGTGACTGGTCCCAGCCCCAGTACTGCCCCAGTGGTGTGCTCACCGCCTTCCAGCTCCGTGTTGAGCCCCATCAGGGGATCTTTGGAGACGACACGGCCGCTAACAACATCAAGTTCCGCTGCAGCAGCAACCCGACGCTGGAGGGGTCCGGCAAGGACTGGGGGGAGTACGGCCACTGGAGCCAGGAGTGTCAAAATGGAGGAATCTGTGGCATTGAGAGCAAGATGGAGGAGTACCAGTACGGCCTGGATGACTCCACTCTCAATGACGTGCGCTTCCATTGCTGTGCCAAGCCTCTTCAGGTAAGAAGGTTAAATAATGAGCCGAAGCCCAGAAACAGTTAATAATTAGTCTCTACACCAATTCACATTCATAAATTCCACATAAGTCATTAATAAATGTTTGATTAGTCTTTTCAATCACTATTTTATAACCCAGGAAACCATGTGAATAAGAATATGATGAATAAAATATGTTTGAATGCTGATTTTTTTTCAGGTCAAAATTTGCATTAGCTTATATAAAAGGGTTATCAGCTGCACAAAAATGAAAAAAGGTGCATTTTATGTCCAGTTTTGTATATTATGGGTCACATTAGGAAAAGTCCAGCTAAAAGAAATGTGTATAAGCTCTTAAATGTAAAAATTGGTCCAATTCAACCCTGAACAGTATGTAAGGGTTACGTAGTTTATGACACTTCCACATAAAGGCTTAGTTTACTCTCTGGGACCAAAGCTGTTTAACCCTAACCCTGATCCCAATCACAAGTTACAGCAAAATGTCATTTCTCCTTTTTAAAAGTAGAGAAAGAACAAATCAGACAATCTTAGAAACCTGCAGAGCTGTCAAACCCAAAACATTAAAACCTAGAAACTCACCGAGGAGCAAATCACACGGAGAGTTTTCAGATTCACGGCCAGTCGAGTGGACTCCTCGTTAGCTTGAGAGGTTTCCGATGATGAGATGAAATGTTCTCCAGATGTTCTCCAGATGTTCTGAAGGTGATGAAGATGGACATGTGGATACTTGAGGAGCTTCGCCAGCTGTTCTTCATGTTTGGAAATGTTTTATGTTGCATCCTGAATCAGTGTCAGGAAACAGAGACGCAGATTATACTCTGAACATCTGAGAAGTTTAAAGAGATATAATTCAGTCATTCCTCTTTAATGGGTTAGGGTTAGTGCATCTGCAGCTTTATGAACCTGGTGTTTCATTTTCTGCCGTTTCTTCTTCAAGCTTTAACTTCCTGTCGTCCTCCCGGGTCAAACTGACCCCGTCTGTTTTGATTGTTCCTTCCTTCCTTCCTTCCTTCCTTCCTCACTCCCTCATTCCCTCCCTTCCTATTTTCCTTTCTACCTCCCTCTCTCCCTCCTACCTTCCTTCCTTCCTTATTTCCTCCGTCCGTCCTTCCTTTCTTCCTTCCTTCCTTCCTTTCTTCCTTCCTTCCTCTTTTCCTCCTTCCTTCCTTCCTTCCTTCTTCCTCCCTTCCTTCCTTGACTCTAGGACCACAGGAGGGTTAACTGATAAACTGGAATCATAGTTGTTAGTTTCATTATTTCCAAAATCTAACCAATTAATTAATTAATCGATATCTGATAACGAAGCTACGTTTCCAAGCCTGATTTATTTATTGTTGGTTGTTTGAACCAAAAATAAAACAAAGAAAAGATGTTTTTGTTTTTGTTGAGATGAAAACAGAATAAAAAGAAGAACTCATGTTTGTAGTCGAATCCCATCTGAGCTTCTCTCACGAGTCTCATTTCCTCTCTTTCAGACCTCAGAGTGAAAACATCTCCGGTGAGTATTCTGGTTTTATTGCTTTGTAAGGTTTATTATATTATTACATTATTTAAGTTATTTAATAATTTAATTCATATATGGGTCGGTGACAAATAACAGTTGGCAGGTTTGTTAACATGTACATTTTCTATTCGCTAAATGAAAAACAACCATGTGTTTCTAAATGTGTCACAAAATATAATGTTTTATTGTAAAAGTGGATTTTATTTAATCCACATTTTAATTCACATTTATTTTCCTAATCAGATTTTTATGATACTGGTTACACCAGTTGGACGCTGGGTTGCATCACATCATTGACCCATAAATATAAGAAATAAAATACGAGAGTTCAATGACTATGTAAAATGATCTGAATATACTCTCTGTGTGGTTTTATGAACTCCGTGTTTGATGGTTTTTATCTACAGAGATCGGCACCGAGCGCTCCGGAGAAGTTTGATCCCGTCCTTAAAACTCAGAGCTGACAAATAAAATGCTCATTTGAAACTCCGCCGTCTCTTTAATAAGTTTCCTGAAACAGAAAGCTTGGGTGTGATTCCAGTTATTTGCTTTAAAAAACTAAAATAAAGATTTATTAATAATCACAGCTTGCAGAAGTCTAACAGGTTTCTCCCCTCTCTAAGTTTATGTCATCCCTTTCTCCCTTTCTCCTCTCTCTAAGTTTATGTCATCCCTTTCTCCCCTCTCTAAGTTTATGTCATCCCTTTCTCCCCTCTCTAAGTTTATGTCATCCCTTTCTCCCTTTCTCCTCTCTCTAAGTTTATGTCATCCCTTTCTCTCTTTCTCCTCTCTCTAAGTTTATGTCATCCCCCCCCCCCCCCCCCCCCTCGTTGTGAGAGTAGCATGTTTTCATTTCCTGTCTAATGAAGCCGTGAGCTCACAGCACAGAGCCGCTGACGAAGGCGTTTCTGAGAAATCCTGCTGGAACTGAGGTAATTAAGAAATGACAAGAGAGGGGGTATTAATTAATTTACAGTTTAAGGCCTGACAAAGGTTGATAAGACACCGATTGGCACACACAGAGGTAATTGTGTTAATTAATTGGTGAGTAGTTAATCTGCTAACACCGAGTGTGTGCGGAGGGAACTCCAGGATGTTATCAAACACTGCAGTAATGGTTTTCAGAAGATTGTCGAGGCAAAGTGATTACAGTTTTTAACGCACAGCTACAGAGTTCCTCTCAGTTAATGAAATATACTGACTGCCCTCGTATCTAAGTTCAAAGTGTACTTATTAGATGCTGAAGTGCACTTGTTATATATCAGCGGGGGGGTTGAGGGAAGCAGCGGTGTGAGAAGGGAGCTCATCTCAACTTCACTATGTGATAAAAACAAACAACTTGCTCCATTATTTCTTTAAACAGGAAACAAAGTTCAGAGAGTTAAAGTGTTATCTTTAAATTGTTCATTTAAAGCTCAGCGACTCAGCAGCGAGACAGTCATGAGAAACTAACGCTGTGCAGCCCGGCGCTGTTCAAACACTCTGAACTTTGATTTGGAGATCTGACGGTTTGCAGAGTATCAGGAAACATTTGGATGATGGAATATTATAAGAGATGTCAGACTTAACAAGAGATGTAGAATATTTCTATTCTGTGGAGTTTGGCTTTAAATATTTAATTTGCTCTTCAATGAACAGATGTACTGTTAGACAGCATGGAAATGTTTTTCTGACTTTACCCTCCTGTTGTCCTCAAGTCAAGGGAGGAAGGGAGGAAGGAAAGGAGGGAGGGAGGAAGGATGGAAGGAAGGAAGGAAAGGAGGGAGGAAGGAAGGAAGGGGGAAGAAGGGAGGAAAGGAGGGAGGGAGGAAGGAAAGGAGGAAGGAAGGGAGATGGAAGGAAAGGAGGGAGGGAGGAAGGAAAGGACAGAAGGAAGGGAGGGAAGGAAGGAAAGGAGGGAAGGAAGAAGGAAGGAAGGAAGGAAGGAAGGACAGACGAGGACGACAGGAAGGTTAAGGGGATATTAAAACAGTAAGTTTTGCACATTTCCATGAAGTCAGGACAGATTATAAAATAATGAACTTGGATTTTTAGTTCCTCTGTCAATTAAAAAACACCCAACACACTGGTTCCTCTTCTCAGCTGCTAAATGCTCACATCTTTCAAACTTCATGTTCAGTTTGAGTCTAACTTATTAACAGATGACATTTATGACATCATCATAACCACAGATATTATAACTGTCTCCACAGGCTGAGGATAAAGTGATAATCACGCTGAGCTTTATGTGTCAAATTGTTTTAATGCCTCCTAAAAAAGGAAATAGGAGAGAAAGGGAACTGTTCATATATATTTAATAACTATAAGAGAAAAAGAGAAGCAAGATAATTTACTTCATATTTATCAAATCAGTTTCCTGTTGACTGAATGTTTGACTAATACACTTTATGATTTCATCTTTAACCTTCGTGTCGTCCTCCCGGGTCAAATTGACCCGTCTGTTTTGACTGCTCTTTCTTTCTTTCTTTCCTCCCTTCCTTCCATCCTCCCTCCCTCCTTTCCTTCCTTCCTTCCTTTCCTTCCTTCCTGCCTTCCTTCCATCCTTCCTCCCTCCCTCCCTCCCTCCTTTCCTTCCTTGACTCGAGGACACAGGAGGGTTAAACTAAGTCCAGTATTGTGTTGTATGTCACTGCATGAGACAGCCACTAGATGGCAGTGCTGCCTCAAGCAGGACTTTAACCCACATCTCACCAGAGTCCGTGACTTTTATGGCACGACACATATAAACCACTCTGACTGATTTTATGAGTGCAATGAATTGTAGATCGATTCAACAATGTTCAACACCTGGCACAGTGAAGCAGCTCCACCTCAGAGGCCCTCTGGGCACAAAGGCCCCAAATCTGTGTTGAATCAACCTCGACCCCCTTTGCTTAAAAGCTGTTCTGGTATCTTGTACCTCAATCATAAAAATAACAGTTTCTAGACTAGAAAGCAGAATCATTATTCAAAATATGCTGCCGTTAGCACGTCTTTGCACCGTATAGCATTACCTGTGGGAGCAAGGGTGGAACCTCAGGGACATAACGACCTGGGTCATAGGTTTAATACCCCAACCACAGAATGGATGAGTTCTGACCAGTTTAGCAGCTCGCCAATGGTTCCCAATCTGCCTCAAAAGCCATTAACGCCTCCTGCAGTGAACAGACTGGATATAGTGTTTGTGGTTTTGGTTGAAGGCAAAGCCCTCCTCTTAATGACCTCAGCCTCCCCTGGGCTCTGAGCTCATGACTTATAGATCGCGCCGGCTGTGTTGACTCAACTGTAAATATAGTTCTCTTCATAAACACCAACAGGGTTATGATCGGGGGGGGGGGGGGGGGCTTTATGTGAAATATTGATGCATGAGGAATAGTTGGGGCTGAATTGCATTGTTTTGATGTTTGGACAGAATGGATGGTATTGTTCTGGTGCTTGGGGTGAAATAACCATAAAGTTGATCTATTCAAAGGTTTCCATGGTAACGAAGGTAATAACCAGATCCAGAACCCTTTTCTTTTAGAGAAAATAAAAATTTGGGTTCCCTCCTGTGTTTTTCTCTTTGACGGTCAGCGTGAACTGTAAAGTTAGACTATAACATCAAGAAACCTTTTTTTTAGCTGCAGCATTTTATGGATCAACGATTGAGTCTGCTGATGTAGACGAAGAAGCTCGAGGTCACAGACGGGGCTGTAGAAGTAGTGGTTGGGTCTGCTCAGTCTTCAGAGCTTCATGTATTAGCTGTGATAGTTTATATATTAATACGTAAATGTTAATTTAATTAATGTAAAGATATCATACTCCCATAGTTATTATCACATGGTGCAGGAATATTTGGTTTCCAGTAGTTGCATATATATAACTGCATTATGTTTTTAATTGAGGACATTTACCCCAATTCGTACTTGTAGCTAAAGCCTAACTGCATTGTGTTGTCTCAGTACTTCAACAGTAAAGTTAAATCTAAACTAATTTGCTGTGTTATTATAACAATTTTAGACAATAATGCCACTTTTAAGCAGATTTATGTGCTTTCCTGTTTGTATTATATTTCTAAATCCAAATGATTGTCCGACTGAAGTGAAGTTATATCACAGATGACTCACCGTGAGGATACTGAACGGACACGGTTTTGTTTTTATTAGACTCGGTTTGAATAAATCCCAAAACTGATCAGACTCAACGTCAGCGGTGTTTGCATCTGTGTATATTTTCTCCTGCAACTGTAAAAATGAAACAGCATTACGAGTTCACGAGTCAAACCGAGAGCTAAAGGACAGTTCCTGATGAAAGCTTCGTGACTGAAGGACCCAGACATCTTTAAACAGCTGACTGAGAAAAAGAGAAACAAGTCTATTTTTCATTTGACACAAAATAAGCAACGACACATGTAACACATTAAATATAAATCATTTTATAATATACAAATTGTACAGATGTCATGAACAATAGGAATGTGGACATACTCAGGATAGCAAAGATAAAGAATACTTTTTCTTCCTCGATAGCAAACAGCACATGATCAAAGATACTCAACATTCATGATGGCAGCCGAGGTGATAAAAACTAACATCAGAGACAAAACCTAAGAATACCGTTTCCAGAGGCTGTGAGCAAGCTAAAGTGACAACACAGAAAAAAAATAAAAATGACGGCATCCTATTGTATCATGTTCTGTCATTTCTACTCTGCCCATTTCACATCATAGCACACAGGAAATGAACCAATACGCTTTTTTTAGTTTTTTTTAACAGCATTACCAAGAACGATTGCACCAGCGCAACTATTGAGGCTCAGAAACAATTATGCTGATAGAAGACAGGAAACTGTATATTACCTTTATTTTATTTTTTTAATACACAAATGGGAAGAGGGCTGCAAATGTATATTAAAGTATAACATTAGTCAAAGGTCTCCTTCTTTTCACGGATGGCTAAGTTAACATGGTTCAGCATCATTTAACTGATGAGGTGTCAGATCGCGCCTCGCTTTTCTCTCCCTGCGTGTTTTTGTTCTTTTGTTTTTTTAACATCATAACAGACGAAAAAAAATCATAATTACCCACAGTCCCTGGAGTGTACTCATGTCAGAGGTTAGACTGCACACAGCAACCAATCAGCCCTTATCAGGGGAAGATGGAGCCCGAAGGCCGCGGCCTCAGGTAGGACGGACGGATACAGGGCCGGTGGTGACTTATGTCAAGGTTACAATCATCCGAGTTCGTGGACGTCTGACTGGAATGTGGCGAGAGCATGAGATCACAGCGCTGCTGACTTTCCAAACTCTGCTGCCCTTGATAAAGTGGAATATGATCTGTCTGTTTTCACAGGATGCCAAAAGGGAATAAATGTCACAGTTTTTACATAAAAAACAAAAAAAGGGGGGGGGGGGGGGGGGGAGGCAAGAATTCAGAAATAAATTCATATTAATAATACAGATGACGGGGAAACGTTTATCGGTGCACTGGGGAGACTGAAGAAACTGATTAAATCTGACGAAATAAGTTGACAGGGATTCAGCTGGGAGATTTCTCAAATATTCAAAATCATCTCCTCAGCTATCACAGGCCGTCTTTTAGCCGTCTTTTGGTATCGACTTTCATAATTCATATTTGTCATTTGCTAACAAAAAGTGTAAAAGTGACAGTCGGGTGTCATTTGCTCCCCAGTAGTTATGATGCGAGAGGCAGCATAAAATATTTCTTGAATACAATAAGTGCTTATTAAAGCTCAAACAGCCGACAGCTAAAAGCAGCTGAGAGAATGAAGGTAAAAAATAAAGGAAAAGACGATACCACAGAGAATATTGTGATATGACTTCATATCTTAATTCAATATCGGAGTGGTTATTTTTCATGTGCTCGTGCAAACTCCTGTCGTATAGCTGTGGAAAATCCATCCTGGCTCAAATATGACCCTTGACCTCGTCTGCCATTAGCAATGACCTCACACTCACAGGTCTGGGCTCCGTCATAGTGGAGGGCGAGAGGACAAGGAGCATATGTTTCAGGGGGTCACACATGCGGCGACCCCTCAGTTAAAAACCAACAACAGCCCTCGGGAGGTAGCTCGAAGCGTCAGTCAGAAATACATTTTAGCAAGCTGAAGCGGAACAGCAGAGGCAACACAAGATCCACAGGAAATCAAACGTCTCTTAAAAAAACAGTCACAATAAAAAAAGAACAGAAACATGTTCAAAACATGTTTTATCTCAAAAATAAATCCAGAACATATCACCTTCATATAGACAAACACTTCAAATGGTTTATCCCCTCTTTCTGAATTCCAGTAATAAAACAGGGAACAATAAACTCACCTTACCAACACTGACTGGAGCAAAACTTCCTGTTTGACTATAACAAACATATAACACTTAAATCACCATTGTGCCTCTAAAAGACATTTCTAATAGCAGACTGTGGGCCATTTACAGTATAGTAATAAGGCTAAACTGGTCACAGTTTTATATTCTACGCTACACACAAGCATTTGCCATTTTACATTGAAAAAAATCTCAGCGGCGGGCGGATTAATCCCCCAGAAAGAGAGCACTTCAGCGTAATCGATCTTACTTGTGTGTAATTGAGGAGTCTCATTCCCAAAATGGAGACATTTTTCTTGACCAAGCTATCATCTATTCTCATAAAAACAAAAGAACCAAATTGTGACAAATTGCAGTCTTTATAAAGCAGGACAGGAAGTAGTTTAATTCATTGATTGACCAAATGTTAACATTTTAATAAATAGGCATATTTTATGATGGAGTATGTGTTTAATTTAGCATTTTTAATAAGATCTCTTCCCTCTCAGTGCAAATGATTCCCCATGACATCAATGTTAAATCTGAAGGCTATTTGCTCGACACTCTGAGGTGTTTTTTGTCAATAACTCCCCCAATAAGTGACCACCATTATAAATGCATGATTCCTGACAGATACCCCACTGACAAAATCCATTAGTGAGCTAATGAGCGCTCTATGCCGTGAACATTGCCACCCTCCCTCCCCACCCCTTTTAAAATGGAAACACGATGCCATGAAACAGCACATTATGACTTGGTTATTGTCAGAAATGATGTCTGGTAAGAGGTGCTTAAAGAGCTGGAGGTAAAATAATGAAGGAAATCTCAACGGGGAATGTGGGACGCAGGCGGCCGTTACTTTAAATGAGCCTATTCATTTCTTTTATTTGACTCCCTTATGCTCTGTGGTCTTTCTCTTTCACTCTCAATCTACTTTCTTTGCCTCAACGTCTCCATCTCAATCTTCAGTTTTGGTCTCAATAAACAACAAAGCCTTGGTCCTGGCCACACAACTTAACCCTGTTTCCAATCTGACAAGTGCTTTTGTTTGTGGCCGCTGCAAATGCAACTTTGAACAGAAATAAATCCTCACTCGTATCTCGTATATGTAAAACCTAACGAGGTGTGTCTAAGTATGAATTTTGTCCTTGAGCTGCAAACATTCAGCTGAATTTCACATCCTTATCTAACTTGGCTTTGAATATGGAACATTCTGTATGCAAGGTGAGCTTAGCACACCACACCAAAGAGTGATTATCGGCTCTCTTTGAAGCACTTGACGGCTTAGAGCTCAGCGTAAACAATTATCTCTTCACCCTACTTTGGATTGCCTGTCGCAACAAACGCCTTTCCCATCACCTCTACCAGTGTTCTCCTCCGAGTTCCCACCACATCACGACTTTCTATGGTGCACAGAACGAAGGAACAGGAAATGGTGATACAAGTCTGTGATCACATATGACGCTTTTCTGTCTTTAAAATCGCCAGTTGTGTGAATGAGGCAGGTCAGTGTCTTTTTAAAACTCTGGATTTTGGAGCTGACTTTTTCCACAGCTTCAAAAACTAAAAAAGAGCAGCTTAAACTGCTCAACTGCCAGGTGAAAGTACCTCTTGTAACAGGTGTTATCTGCATCTCTGGAACAAGACATGAAAAGCTCACCATGGTCTGTTCTCTCTCTTTCTGTAGGACTTATTTTTTGAGGGGTTTGAACAAATTTTTCTTCAAAAGTAAGCAGAGATTTTTCTTCGATCCACATCTAAAAAATGTCACTGGTGTTCTTTCAGGTTAATTAACCCTAATTGGACAGGAGATGTAACGCTACTCGTCCTCTTAAAGGCTTGGTCGCACCAGAGAGTGGCACAGTGAACATATTGTTTGTGGTTGTGATTACCTGCAAGGGTATTTTTGTGAATTAATGGTGATTAACTTTTAACAGGCTAGCAGTAGTCACAAGGGATGCCTGAGCTTTTTTAATTTACTCCGGTTGTTTACCCCTTTCCTGGAAATTGTTCTCAGAATTCAATAAAGAGTTATTAGTTGCTAACAGAGAAATAAGTTTCCTGTGATTTATTCTAAAGATTCATCTGTACCATCGACTCCTGCCTCAAAGCTCTTTTGTGGAGTTGTTCATACTCCGATGGAGGAGTTCAGATAAAGGTAGATGTAGCGACACAGAGCTTCTCCACTTTGGACTATTTGGTTCGCTGTTCCTTTGAAAGGTCAGCAGTCAAGATGGCTCCATTTTGTGTAACTTTGTGTGCCGACTCGACACAAAGAATTCTTGCAGATTTATTTCGCTGGCGAAACCAAGCCTTTAAAACTGTTGCTCATTCTTCTCAAACAAAAGAAAAATGAGCCGTTTGTAATCATGGCATCATCTTAGGCGTTCACGTCCCTGTTCCAGTGACTCCTGCACCAGCATCTCTTATCTTGGATATATACATTCAGTATGTGTGGTTATACAGTAGGACTGATGTCCGCTGTTACATGAAATTGTTCCGTAGCTACACAGGTCACAAGGGTTTGGGGAACGCTGCAGCGATGGGGATCAAAGCCCCATTAATGTGGATCAGGGATAACACTGTGAACCAGTTCTCAAGATGGGGAATTTCAGAGGTAGGGTAGGAAAAAAAAACTTTGACTTGGACTACTCTTGGCTACTCTTCTGGGCTTTGATTAGTCGGTGTGGCCTGTGAATCTGCCGTTATATCCTTGGTGATGACTTCCACGCCTGCTGGTTCTTCTATCTGGCATTTGATCACGTCCTCTTCGCCCTCTTCTTTCTCTTCATCCGTCTCTACCCCGTTCTCGATTACAGCTCCAGCTTCTGCTACGCCCTCTTCCTCCTTGTCTTTGGTCTCACTCTCTGTTTCAACAATCGCAACGGTTTCTGTCACCTCTAGGACCGCTCCATTTTCCAAAGGCTCTCCGTTCTCTTTTGATCCCTCGTGGTCCAGTTCTATCTTTTCTTCTTCTCCTTCTTCTTCTTCCGTGCCGTTTTCTGCTCCTTTGTCTTTAGTCTCCGCTCCTCCATCTCTCTTTTCGACAGTCTCTACGCTGATTTCAACCCCGTCATCAATCTTTCTTTCTTCCTCACAACTCGCCTCCCTTTCTTTCGACGTCTCACTTTCTCTCGCTGCCTCTGCCTGTGTTGTGTTCACCCTTTCATCGCTGCTTTTCTCTTCCTCCTTCTCAACCTTTTCTCTCTCATCAGGAATCTTGGGATCTTCTGAATCTTTCTCGTTTTTTGTTTTCTTTTTCTTCTTGTTCTTTGCTGGGTCTTTGATGCAGTTCTTGTTGGATTTGCTTCGGGGTTTGAAGATCAATTTCTGAAAAAAAATTTGAAGTTTATATTAGCATTTTTCTAGGATGCATTGTAACTCTTTAAATATACGCCTGAAGCAATACACAGACTTAATTAAGAATGGATCACAGTGGATCTAATATTGCACTGGGATAACTAGTTAATTCAAATGAGCCTCATTGATGCAGAGAAGGAAATTGAGGCCATTTTGAGGGTAGTTATTAGTGGCCTCAAGGCCTTCAGTCTGACCAAACAAACAGGCAGAAATTTAATACAATATGTCCTCATTTACTTGTACAACTTCTTCAGGGTCCTACACACTGCAGGGATACAGAGAACTAAGATAAACTGCAAAGAAGCTGGCAAGAAAATCTTGTTAACGCTAGCAATGCCCTTAGTCTTTAGCCGTATTAAATTTGTTGTTGTGATGGCAGTTTAAATTCGGGTCACAGAAAGTGTCAACATGGATTCATTCCACTGCAGACAGAGGTTAGCTTTAGAGGTTATCACCACTACTCAGGGTCGCCAAGAAAGCATTACCAACCCTGCTTCCCCAAACAACAAATTTGGCCAATGCTGAAGAATTCCTCATATCTCAAACAGAGAAGGGATTCATTCACATGTGTCCAGCGCTGTGTGTGTGTTTGTCTACTTAAAACAAAAACAGCTGTGGAATTAGAAGTGGCAAAAGGTGATGTTGGCTTTGGATATATGGAGAACAGGTGACAGAACAGCTAATGGGAGACTCCAAATTATAGCCAAGAACAACACGTACTCATACCAAAATGACAGAAAAGGCCTACTTCCAATGACTCCCAGAATGACATATTTGAGTGTTTTCAGCACCCTGGATAGGACTGATTGGGGCCAGACTAGCGCTCCACAATGAGACACTATGTTCCAAATCTGTAATAAATCACTGTTCATTATGTTTTATGAGGTGCAAATACTGTCTGGTTAGGTTTAAGGCACAAACACCACTTGAAACATTTATACTTCCTTAAGATAAATAACCAATATAAAGTCACCACATATTGATTTCATTTGAACTGCGTCATAATAACTACGGCCACTAGATGGGGTTAGCTTTAGGGTCGTGATTGACCGCCTGAATTTTAGACCTATAGCCTACTGCTGTTTTTCATGTGAGAACAGGATGTCCAAGAAACACAGAGAGGAATGTAAAGTTGTATACCTTGGATTCCCTCCTCTTTCGGCCCAAGACTGGTCTCTGTAGGAACACAATCTGTTTGGTGGACAGACTTCCATCGCTAAAGGATGAGGAGAGAGACAGACAGGGGGAGGGGAAAAAAAAGATGAGAACATGAGCTGAACATGTTGATAATTTAACAGGATTGTGAAAGGATTTTATGTCTTTAATATGTTGATACTAAATTATTCAGAAATTATAAAAATAAAATGAGCCTGGGAGAAAGAATGAAGCTTTCCTGACTTGTTTTACATTTAAACACAGACAGATTTTTAATAATTTATTGTTTTTATTTTTATTCTTGAACCATACTGTCAAACTCCAAAGTAAATATGTGCAATGTATTAAGAGTTAAAGCCTGGGATAACATGCAGTGATCCACTCTGTTTGACCTTCTGTCAAGATAGTGAAATGATTGTTGGCCACGGCTCATGCTTCACGCTCTTATCTGACAGCTTTAAGGATATCGGCTCACATATCGGCCCAACCTCTTTGCTGCTGTGATCCGTCAGTGTCATTTCCCCGTGTACATTTAAGTCTTGCAGAGAAACAGGCGGTTCATATGCAAAGAGTTAAAGTTTGCCTGAATATCTGTACTTGACTTGTGAACATCTTCTACTTCTCAGAACATGGATTTCTTCTCTTTTCCTCAATTCCCCCAAACAAAATCCTCCATCCCATGCACATGTCACACTCCCGTGTTCTGAGAAGGATAATCTGCACAAGTACTCGTGCTGACAGATTAATCATGGCAGGAAATGCAGATTCATCTCTGAGTGGGCTTCCTGTCTCTCTCACGCTCACTCCCACTCTTTCATCTGCTCATCTTTGCCATACGCAGCCCTTTTTCTTAACACTCATTGTCTAGCTGCCTGCTTTGTTTTACCTCTCTGCTTTTATCACCCGGTGACAGCCTGATTTGTGACAGTTTTATTGTTTGTTTCTGTTTTATTTCTTTTATTTCTCTCTTGCTAGTATTGGACATGGCTTAAAAGGAGATATGTTATCCTCTGCTATCTCACATAAGTTCAATAACACGTGCACACACATACACACAAAGGTTAGATGCTGTCTAAAGTTAAGCTGCCCGCTCGGCCTTGCACATGAGGAAATATGGCAGGTTTATGATCACTGCCGAACCCTAAAAGCCTGCTACAAATCTTCCCATTCTCAACATCAAATGGACTTGAGACTCTTCCAGCAGAAGGCTTACTATCTAAACCATCCAAAAGCCCACCACAACTTCTTTTTTCCATTACCTCCGTCCTTCCACCATTTATCCATAAGCTATTTTCTGGGCTGTCAAGAATGCTGGACGGCTTCCTGGCGAATCAAAGCTGAAAACTAACCCGAGTTCCCAGCAAAAGCCCCAGCCCATTAAGGAGTGGATGGCTTAGAAAATTACAGGCCTTTACTGAACCTACTCTTGGCTGTCAGTGTCAGCCGTACTATTATAACTTGAAGTCATAAAGAACAGCAATAACCTGTGTCTATTTATGGATGAATGTACCTGTTGGTGGCTTTATCTTCATGACTGCAAAGTGCCACCCTGACAATGAATAGAACATACTGCAGCTATAATGAAAATATTTCCTCCAAAAACTAAAATTAAGACTATATAATGTAAATGTCAAACAATATTTAGTCTCCAAAAATGTTAGATACCTGCACTAATTACTTGATTTGTCTGAACCTTCCTGTTTCTTGTTCCATAGTTAATACAGAGAAATTCACATTTACTGTAGTTAATGGCTCTAAAATGCAATTACCATCTACATTAATTGAATGCGGCGAACATGAATGCATGCTCTGAGACAACTACATGAATTAATGTTGTGTGGAGAAGCTGCTGAGCACCAGTTAGCATTAATTTCAGACGCTGCTGAGATCACTGACACTTATCCGATCCCTCCAGATGAGTGCAGGCTGCAAACCGTCAGACTACAAAAAGCGTGCCTTTGCAAATTTGCTATTTAAAAATGGAGGAGTCAACACCACAAAAACAAGTGTAATGAGTATTGCTAATCTGAAATAGATCATCAACCATTACTTCTGCACGCAAAATGTTTTTGAGGCAGGGAGAGAAATGAGCTCCGTCTTGTACTGTATCTAGGCCGACTCTGATTAATTAGCTATGTTGCGTTGTTGTATTGTGGCATTTTGAAAGCGAGGAGCGAGGGAGGGTAGGTAAAAAAACCCCACTAAGGATGAAAATAGAGAGGTAATTAATCAGCTTTGCTCTGAAACAGCAGCAAACATTAGGTGGGGGCAGAGCAAACACTCGGTCAATGTGCTGATGGAAACATCCACACTTTGTCATATGGGCTCTATGGCACAAAACATCATGAGATCATTAAAGAAAAACAGTGTTAGCATCTCACTAGATAAAAAGAAACTGACAATATCCTAATTATACTGTATGTTAGTAGTATAAGTAAGCTATGCTAGTTACATTTGTACTTCTAATATCTCTTTTGCTTATGATATTACAGTTTTGCCACACCAGCTGGTTTCAGTTTAATATTCAGTTGCTAGCAGCAGAGATTATCAGAGATTAAAGAAGCACGAGACACAAAATTGGTGATTTTTGTCAACCACAGCTAGAGGGCGCTATGATCGTAGAGTCATCGCATTCATTGAATTTCATCATGTCATACACCCAAAGTCTGTGACTCTCAGAGCCAAATCAGAGGCAAAATAGTAGATTTTCAAAATAAGTAATCAGTAAATTTTATGACACTTATATTATATTATATACTCATGATGTCACTATAGTAGATTTACTACTGAGGGTCCATTACTTTCGATACCTGATGTGATACCATGGATAAACCAGAAACCCCATTGAGGACTCACTACTAAAGTAAAAAACTTTTTAAGTGAACAGAAACTTTGTGTGTTTCATTATTTAAGCAAACAGGCTGCATCAGAATAAGAGTTACAAATTATATATTGGCCTGTATTCTTCAAGTAGAAAGCAAAGCAGTCCCCAAAAATAGTCAATCTAAAGTAGAGGAGCTGAAATATGATGCTGTAACAACAAGCTGTGTGATTATGTGCCCTCGTTCTGGTTTCTAATCTCGTCCTGAAACTTTAAGTGTTTCTGCTTTTAAGCAAACACGTTCTGGCTAAATTAGAATAATAACTCTGAACTGTAGAGAGAGGCGTTGACACTTCTAATAAGTAAAAATGCAGGCAATAGTATCATTTTCTAAACGGTATTGATTTTGAATGTGTCTGTGGTATCTGTGTATTGATTCTTGTGACATCCCTAATTTCATCCACTTTGTAACGTGATTATCGAGTTGTTTAGAAGAATGGTTCCCAAAGCAGGATCAAAGGACCACCAGGGGTCCTCTAGAGGGCTGCAGGGGAGTCCCAGCAAAGGACAGACAGATTAATTTCACTTTTATTAAACATATTTCCAGCGGATGTATCATATTTGAGGGAATCCTTTCTCTCAAACTCAGGTCTGTGGTCTACTGTGCTGGACTTGTGTTACTTTTCTAGTTTCCATTTATGTCCGTTGCTCACTTTGCTCCTCTGAGAAGGAGAACAAGAAGTTATGTTATGTTGTGTTGTACAGTTATGTAATACGGTAGTACATTCAGTCCAAATTGGCTTCTTCTTATCAGTGTATGTTCTTTAGCACTATGACTATGTTCCATGAGTTTAAGTGACGCTGTTACATCCAACGTTTGGTGAGCTAAGACTAAGCAAATGCTGAAAGGCATCTTTTATCTGCTCTTCAAATGCCCTTGTAGGAGCATTACATGTAGTCTAGGTGCTCTGTTGTTAATTTAGTAGGATTTTCATTATATTTCTTTATCACTTCTTTTCTTGAGCACCTATAAGAGGTTGTTTCTAATCTTCCGATCCTACACCAAATGGCTTTTCGAGCAATTTCAATGTCAATTTCCAAAGTCGGAATAAAATAATGAGAGTTTTGCTGGAGTTGAGTCGAGTGCTCGTCATCTCAATCGTTTGTTGAAAGGTCTTCATAAAACTGAGCTGTCTTAAGTCTTTTTCACGTCTTGACAAGCTGATACAATCAAACATGTTTAATATTATCAGATTCTTTTGTCTTGGCTCATGCAAATACTGAAGTTCAATGACATGAACATTTTAAGTCACTCTCTCCATCACCAGACAGACACCAGAAAACCGTGTAGACAGTAAACATAACGGGGTCTCCAGGGGTCTTTGCTGATTCTCTCAACCAGGGTTGTGTCCTCTTCATTTTGGCTGGTTCCTCAAAACAAACCACTGAACACACTGAAGGGCAGCCGTGGCCAAAATCTGCTTCTGTTTCTGCTCCATTGTCTGACAGTTTTTCTTCTCTTAAATTTCCAGCAGGATAGGGAATAATCTCAAAAGGAATCCAGTTGTAGTCTTGCAAAGAGTGGCCTTGCAAGATTCCCAGTCTTAAAATCATGACACATAGTGTTTAGATGCGAGAGGTTTTATGTTTGGCATAAGACTGAAACCAGACTGTACCAGAGTAAAATATTTAATCTATACAGTACATAATCTGCATGTTGAAGAGCAAATTCTGGTTTGGAGTGAAGCTCTACAGTGCGCCTGAGAACATGCATGGCCTTTGACCATAAGCGGATGTACACTCATATAACAGCCATGAGTGATGAGTCAGCGAAGGCTTAGCTGAGGAACCGTTACACTTCTGTGAAGAGATTTTCCACCAACAGTCACAGCTGCTGCTTTTAAACCTTGACTGCTGCTGCCGCTGTTGCTCGGCTGCAGCTATGAGCTCAGCCTAAATTGGCGCAGATTTAGGTCAGGCTCTTCTGAGAGCTGTCATATTTCGTTGAACAATAACTTGAACAGACAAGGTATGTATGTTAAAGTTTATAACATGGTCCAGTTTTCACAGGCAGGACAAGTAATGCCTTAAACAGCTATGACTGCACAAGGGCCAGCAGTACAGCAGTATCGAGTACAGAAGGTGCTCTTATCTGTAAGTTTGGACTTTTTTAGCTTTCTGTACTTTATCTTTAGAAGTGATACACATATTTAGTGTGACATGAAGAACTATCTCCACCCAACAGAACTATGAGACCTCAGTGGTTCCATCTTCCATTTTTATATTTACTCACAGACCTTTGGGGAAGAAATCATTTTCATTCTTTGTAAAACTGCAGAGACTCTTCGTTCAGGTAACACTTGGACATAAATCTTGCATACTTAATACTTAGGTATACTTTTATACTTTTGATACTTAGATTTTATATTCAAGACTTGTAACTACATTGAGGTATTACTGCTTTTACTAAAGGAGGAACATTAGATGGAGGTTCTTTATGGATCTTCAACCAATTAAAGGACCATGTAATCCTTCAAATGTCTGAACACTTTAAAATCTCTGTGTTTGGAGATAGAAGGTTTTTACATTATTAGGCATTTATGTTAAAGATTTAGCAGAAAATAAAGTAAAATATGTCAAATATATATTTAAATTGTATGTAAATGGCTAAAAAGTTGCAATAAATGTGCAAGAGGCTTTCAGTTACCATTGCTGCAATTCCTTCTAGTTGCCAATAGAGGTCAGTAGAAGTCAGACATTACTAAATACCCATTTAATAGTCAGATGAGGGTCATTACCTGTTAGTCTTGATTACAGGAGTTGGCAGCACACAGGTGAGCCTCCAGCCATACGTGGCCAGGGACTGCAGTAGAGGAACATAATCAGCCTTCACCTGCAAACCCTGAGGAGAAAACACCACAACGTCCATTACAATCTACAATCAACCCAAAACAACCCAAGACCTGCACATAATTCCAGCTCTCTCTTCCTCCTTTCAACACCACACATACACAGCACATTGAATAGTATGAAAATTATGTAGCAGACTGCATTCGCTACAGTGATTACAGCTGTGACGCACCAAGATATGAAATGCAATCAGGCGCTGTCAGCATCACTTAGAAACTCAAATCTCATTTAAGAAAAAAGAAAAGGACTCTCAGATATGATTGCTTTTATATGATGTGTGTGTGTGTGTGTGTGTGTGTGTGTGTGTGTGTGTGTGTGTGTGTGTGTGTGTGTGTGTGTGTGTGTGTGTGTGTGTGTCTAAGGGTTGTTTTCAAAAGCAATGTACATGACGAAAGAATAAAAGCTGAGATATAAATCAACTGCAACGGAAAATCCCTGGTTGCCATGAGTCAACAATCATGACAAGAGTTTGTCAGCACAGTAAGTCCTTCAGCAAACAGATTGCTGCCGAGTGAAACTGCTCACTTTATGCTCTGAATGAACATTTTAATGCTTTCTGTGCTATTACAATACCACCGCATGAGCCTGAGTCACATTATCTCAATGACAGATTCACATCAAGAATGGACAAAAGCATAAAAATGCAAATGTGTATTTTTGACTTTGGGGAAAATTTAAAACTGAATTGGACGCAGATGACTTAATGTAGTTTCAGAGCAGACACACACACACACACACACACACACACACACACACTCACACACACACACACACACACACACACAGAAGTCACCCCGTACAGAAAGGATGTGTGTGGTCGTCATTCTTGCCATGTTAAGGCACCTGCCGAAAGTGAGAAACCACGACGCGTGTCAATCGGGTTGCTGATATGAACAACAACATGTATATTTGCACGCAGAACACACACACACACACACACACACACACACACACAGTTGTCAATTATCATTAGATGTCAAAATATGGCTATACTGGGAAAGGTGTGGATTATGCAAAAGAAACTGAAAGATAAAAGAAAAACTAAAATCTCACCATATGGACCCCCCCCCCCCCTCACCCCCCCCCCCCCCCCCTTTTCTTTCTTTCTTTTTTTACATAACCTCCAGACCGTTAAATCTGTTGGTGAAGTATGAGCACTGATATGAGTCAAGAAAGCAGCGAACATTAACGAAGAACACCACAGAACTTCAGACAGTCTATTCATAGTGCGCCGATCAGCTGCACGAAAACAGAGACTTGTGAATACATCACACCTACACACTCACACCCATACCCTACTTTAGCCTTCAGTGTACTGCCAAGTGTGAAAATGTTGTCTAATTAAAGCCAACCGAGGTTTTCATGTGAATATGCCGTACGCACGCCTTCATTAGCCTCTGTAACAGCGAGGCTACATGAGATGAGCCACAGCAGTAAATACATCTGGTAACAAATCAAAACTTACAAGCAACAGAAAAAACTAAGCCTAGCTCTCCACATCACCTTTGATTTCCTCTTTGACATCCTTCTACATAAAGTAGGACACACCAGCAGTGTGTGTGGAGTTTAAAGACACCTTACAAAGACTTAAGGTATTAAAGTTCATCATGTTGAAACAGACAGCTTTCCTAATGACAAAGTAAAATACTTAAATTACAGTTTCTTGTGGTTTTCAATCATGCAGCTGGTGTTTTTCTGCTAGTATCAGTTTTCTAAAGAGTATCAACGTGCTTGTATAAGAGTAGTAATGCTTTCTTAAGGACAATTTAAAAAGGATCACAAATCACATGCTCAGATGAAACAATTCAATATTCATGGAGATAGTAATACAGCAACTACTGTAATTAAGATAACTCTCAATACTAGTGCTGTTATTAGTCATCCTGCACTCACACCATCACACCACAGTCCTGGGTTTGAGTTAACTCGACTCCTTTATTTAACCTTCGTCCTCCCGGGTCAAATTGACCCCGTCTGTTTTGACTGTTCCTTCTTTCCTCTCTTCCTTCCTTCAGTCTGTCCTCCCTCCCTCCTTCTCTCTTTCTTTCTTCCCCCTACCTTCCTTCCTTCCTCCCTTCCTTCTTTCCTCCCTCCCTCCTACCTTCCGTCTGTCCATCCTCCCTCCTTCTCTCTTTCTTTCCTTCTTCTCTCTTTCCTCCTTTCCTTCTTCCATCCCTGTTTCTTTCTTCCTTCCTTCCTTCCTTCCTTCCTTCCTTCCTCCCTCCATCTCTCTTTCTTTCCTCCCCATTACCTTCCTTCTTTCCCTTGTCCTTCTTTCTTCCCTTCTTTCCTTCCCTTTCTTCCTTCCCTCCTCCTTTCCTCCCTCCTTTCCCTCCTTTCTTCCTTCCCTCCTCCCTCCTTCCTTCCCTCCCTTCCTTCCTTGACTCGAGGACAACAGGAGGGTCAAACTTGAAGAATGAACCCTAACCCATTGACAATGATGGCAAATAAAATATGAGCAGTACACGCTGAGAAAAGGATGTATATATATATATATATATATATATATATATATATATATATATACATATATATATATATTTCATTATAAGTTTGTATTTTTTGTCAGAATAGGAGGTTTACTGGTTAATCCATCATTTTGTTTCCAGTGGTCGTGTTTCTGTCTCCAGCTCCTCTATAGTCTGAGACATTACACTCAACTACAACAATCTCACATTACATATTAATGCTAATTAATGTAATGCTAATTAGTAAAACTGCTACTATTATATTTACTATTATAACTACAACTAAAAGTAAGCAGCGACTGATTTTACTGATATCCCTCCAGCTGTTACTACTACCTCTAATCCTCTTACTACAACAATACTATAATACACTATTATATATACTGCATGTAATTCTGCTGGTGGAAAGAGAAGTAATGAAAGAGTGAAAGCATTTCTAAGAAAGAGAGAGACTGATCAGCATGCAGCGCTCACAGTCTGCCATGAGACAGACTTGAAGTCAGAACACTTGAACCCACTCCACCGCTCAACGCCTCATCTTTCTTCCCCATATTCGCGTTGACCAGGACGACAGAACACGCACGGAGCCAACAGACTAAAGCAGTCGCATATCAAGCTGTAGGTTGCGACGAGCTAATCGTTAGGATACAAGACAATGCTCCAGACATTGTTTAAACAAGCATTACTTTCTAAGTTCCTACAGGGAGAGGCGCATCTACATTTTTCTGGTGTTTATGTTGGAAGCTCTCCAGGAAACAGGCGCTCTCTTAAAGTCTGCCCAGAAAGTAAATGGAGAAATAATGTTTCTGTAATGGCTCGCTGTTCATTGGAGTAGGTGAGAGTTAATCACTGTCCACAGAGTCTGGTCTCTCTCTCTCTCTCTCTCTCTGTCTCTCTCTCTCTTTCTGTCTCTTTCTGTCTCTCTCTCTCTCTCTCTCTCTCTCTCTCTCTCTCTCTCTCTCTCTCTCTCTCTCTCTCTCTCTCTCTCTCTCTCTTTCTTTCTGTCTCTCTGTCTCTCTCTCCCTCTCTCTCTCTCTCTCTCTCTTTCTCTCCCTCTCCCTCTCTCTCTCTCTCTCTCTCTGTCTCTCTCTCTCTCCCTCTCCCTCTCCCTCTCCCTGACTTATTACGCACCAACCTGTGAGCCTAAAAAACTAAGTAATCATATCGGCATCTTTCTTCTTCGGTGTTATGAGAGCGACTATAAAGAAGGAGCACACAGTAAGAGGACAGAGAGGCTGTAGTTTAACCACCGCGGTCAAAGCTCCTTTAAATTAAATTAAGTACAAAGAAACTTTAGTCATCCAGGTTCTTCCTGAGTTCATCTCTTTACACGAGTAAAACACATTTGTAGCCTGGAGCTGTGAGGAGCCAAAGGGCATCTCAGTGAGAAAAGGAGCATCTCTCTGATTCACAGCTAGGAATACGAGCTAAAACAGCTGCACCTTTAATCTAGCTGCTCCACCTCCACACTATCACTATCAGAACATGTAAGGAGGGTAATAATCCAGCAGCAGGCTTAAGACACAGTTTGTTTTGGGGTCTGTAGCAGAGAGAGTGCAGCTGCAGGTCAACCTGAAGTTCAAAGTGCTCTTTGGGAGTCAGCTCAACACAAACACAGGTCTATTGTTCTTCTTTAAATCCGCAGACGCAGCAAAGGTAGACATAACAAACCCTAATGCTGTTTTTCTCCAGCTCTGAATATAGCTGTATTTTTGCAGACTACTGAGGTCAACAGGTTTACAGACACAGTCCGGTAATGATGAAGCAAATACCTTAAAAAAAAAAGAAGAAGAAAAAAAAGGAAATTCAGATACTGTTCCTGATTGGCTCGTTTGACCTGGAGCGTTGTCACAGCAACAGAAGATTCAGCAGCAGCCTTTTATAAGTGTACTTGTCATAAAGGTTTAAAGTTGATATAAATGAATGAAAGATATTACATGCTGACTTTAAAACATTTTGTTCTCACTTTTGCATTCGATCACTTTTGTGCTTGTTATCCAGAAGTTATCTCTCGTGTGAACTCGCTAACCCTAACCATAGATCTAACAGTAATTAAAGTGTTTTAAATAACGCAAACTTGACTGCTGACAATCTCACAACATCAACGTGACAAAACAACATCACCACAAGGTTCATCTACTGGAGCTTTCAAACTTGTCACATGATTTGTAATTCTTGTTCATATTTTACACAAACATATGACCTTTAACCCTCCTGTTGTCCTCGAGTCAAGGAAGGAAAGGAGGGAGGAAGGAGGAAGGAAGGAAAGGAGGGAGGGAGGAAGGAAGGAAGGGAGGAAGGAGGAAGGAAAGGAAGGGAGAAAGAAGGAAGGAAAGGCAGGAGGGAGGAAGGATGGAAGGTAGGAAGGAAGGAAGGACGAACGGACGAAGGAAGGTAGGAGGGGGGAGGAAAGAAGGAACGAGGGAGGACGGAAGGAAGGATGGAAGGGAGGAAGGAAGGAAGGAAGGACAGATAAAAGAAGGAAGGAAGGAAGGTAGGAGGGAGGGAGGGAGGAAAGAAGGAGGGAGGGAGGACGGAAGGAAAGGAGTAGGTTAGGTGGTTAGGGTTACTGGTCGTACAGCTTCGATGGTTAGGGTTACTGGTCATACAGCTTCGATGGTTAGGGTTACTGGTCACACGGCTTCGATGGTTAGGGTTACTGGTCACACAGCTTCGATGGTTAGGGTTACTGGTCACACGGCTTCGATGGTTAGGGTTACTGGTCATACAGCTTCGATGGTTAGGGTTACTGGTCACACAGCTTCGATGGTTAGGGTTACTGGTCATACAGCTTCGATGGTTAGGGTTACTGGTCATACGGCTTCGATGGTTACTGGTCAGACAGCTTCCATGGTTAGGGTTACTGGTCATACGGCTTCGATGGTTAGGGTTACTGGTCATACAGCTTCGATGGTTAGGGTTACTGGTCATACAGCTTCCATGGTTAGGGTTACTGGTCACACAGCTTCGATGGTTAGGGTTACTGGTCATACAGCTTCCATGGTTAGGGTTACTGGTCATACGGCTTCGATGGTTAGGGTTACTGGTCACACAGCTTCGATGGTTAGGGTTACTGGTCACACAGCTTCGATGGTTAGGGTTACTGGTCACACAGCTTCGATGGTTAGGGTTACTGGTCATACAGCTTCGATGGTTAGGGTTACTGGTCATACGGCTTCGATGGTTAGGGTTACTGGTCACACAGCTTCGATGGTTAGGGTTACTGGTCACACAGCTTCGATGGTTAGGGTTACTGGTCATACAGCTTCGATGGTTAGGGTTACTGGTCATACAGCTTCGATGGTTAGGGTTACTGGTCATACAGCTTCGATGGTTAGGGTTAGGGCATAATGTGACTTTAAAGTGGAGATGAAGCTGCAGCCTGATAACATGGTGAGGTAGAGCACATAGCTGTTAGTGTTCATCATGAGTTGTCAGTGAAAGCTTTTTATCGGGTACTTTTTTGCAGGAGCGTTTGATGATTGAAACTGATGATTCAGACGGGGGTTCACAGGCAGATCAGACAAGTCATCGACTTTAAAGCACCAGCTGTAATTATTTTATTTTAAAAACAGACAGCGCCCAGAGCAAAACTCTGACGGGGGGCTCAGAGCTCCCCCACTGAGTCTCCGTTTACTGCTTTGTTAAAATTAGTCTGCTGGCTAGTTAACCCTAACCCTGCAGCCAGATGTTTTAACTGAGCTCGCTCTTTACCCACAACCTACGTTGAGACTGACAATGATTCTGTGTCATGTTAAACTCAATTTGTTCTGATCTGAGTCAATCCTGTCCTTTTTCACATGTCGCTCAGTCAGCTGCTTTTTAGTAAAGTCTGGTTGCTAGGCAACGATGGAAGATGTACCAATAAAACCTAACCCTAACCCGTTACATTAAACATCCTGAATTCAAATCATTTAAGTACCAGCGCCTTAAAAACCAAACTTTTAGGAGCAAATGAAACCAAATGTTTTCTATCTGTCTGTTAAATATTGGACAATTCCATATTTTTGGGTCTTGATAGATGATGTGAAACAAACTGTTCTGACTTCCTTTTGTCTGTTTGTGTGCCCTGTGGTGTGCCATAACCAGACTACGATTGGTGGAAGAGGTTCGTGCCCTGGCCTGTGATCGGCTGCAGCTGGGAGGCACCTGCTTTAAAAGAGCCAACATGGCGGCCGCCTCTCCTCGTCCTCTTCCTCTCCCAACCAGCCACATGTCTGTTCTGTCTGGTTTTTGAAAGTATAGTTGATAGTTTGAGTAGTAAAGGTGGGCTGCCAGTTTTATTAACCTTGTTTTCTCCTGTTTAATTAGTTAAGTTAAGTTCCTGTCATTAGTTTCTTATTTTCTAGATAGGATTGTTTTATTTGTTTTATTTGTTTTATTTGTTTTATTTGGTCCATCCTGAAGTTTCCGTCTTGTATTTTGTTTATATCTATAAATTTATTTATTGATTTGTGTAAATACATTTTCTTTATACACAACCTAATTACGATTGTGGCCTAACCCTAACCCTACTTGGGGGGTTGGGGAAGATGGGCCCTAAGCATCCCTAGACTGGGACATAACACAAACCATAAGTTCAGCAACCCATAATATAACAGGAACTAACTAGAAACTGCTTCTCTACAAGGGGCCACATGTTTGGGAACCACTTCCTTTAACAATGTATTTAAAAGT